>LBNU01012652.1:0-39718 GCA_014162995.1 Artemisia annua | reverse complement strand
TGTGTATAAAAATGTGTGCAAAAACGTGTAAAAAACGTACATAAATTTTAAAAATTATAAAAGTCATCTAACTTGTTACTTTTTGTCATTGTATGTAGTCATGATAAACGATCGTTAGTCTAAAGGACTAACGGTGCAATGATAAACCTAACGACCGTTAGGTTAACCTGCTCCAGCAGGTGTATCAAGTCACCGCTACACACAATGGACGAATTTAGCAAGTTTAGTGACACATTGGGAAAAAAAAAGAAAGCTACATACAATGAGAAAAAGTGGCAAGTTGAATACATTTTCAGGTAATTTGCCCTATTATTAATCACAAAAAGAGCACTAGACATTCATTTACATCCATGGACATCCCCATGGTATGACTATGAGCCTAGACAAATAAGCATTCATATATCTAAACATACACTGAAATGAATTCAAACTAATCTATACATCAAACCATATACTGAGAAACTATCTTAATGCTCTTTTTAGCCTCACATTCCATTTAGCTTCCACATTCTTCACTGCATTTGAGTCCTTGACTGTGAAACTCATTATTCTCCATTTAATACTATCAATAATGTTATGTACAAGTATCTCAACACTTCTTTCATTGTTTTTGAAAATCCTGGAATTTCTTTCTTGCCACACAAAATAGACAGATGCACCTAGGACCAGTCTTCTGATGGTACTCCATATGTTTCTATTAGCCCTCAGTTTGGAAAATTCATCAATGATATTTTTCCAATTGCAAGAAAACTTTCTATCAGTGAGATCTTGTATGATGCTCCACACTTTGTTAGTATATTGACATTGAAAAAACAAGTGTTCATGTGAGTCTTGGCATTGCTTACAGAATGTACATTTCAGCTCCTCATCCTGTTTCCAGACTGCAACCCTATCTTGTGTCATTAATCTCCCTTGTATAGCTAACCATAAAACAAATGAATGTCTAGGTATGTTCTGAGGAAACCATACCAACTCTTTCCACATAACAGTGTTTCCATTCCTGTTAATATCCTTCCAAACCACTTTGGTAGCATATTCAGTTCTTTTCCCTGAATTGGTTTCCCACATTGCTTTATCCTTACAGTCATTGTGCAGTATAGGGACATGAACATTACACAGGTTGGGGAATTTAGTATACCAATCTATTGGCCATCTCCAATTATTATCAACAATCAATTCCTCAATTGTACATTTCATATGCATTCTTGCATTGTAAATTTCCCTATGTGATATAAAGTCACTCAAAGGCCCTTCATTACACCATCTGTCAAACCAAGAAGATATATTTTTCCCATTTCCAAGCTTGTAGAACACATGCTTTTTGGCTTTCTCCCTAAGATTTAAAATATTCTTCCATCCAATACTACTAGTACTATCATTCTGCACTTCCCAAATAGTCTTTCCTTTCAATTTTTCCACATTAATCCATTTGACCCATAGAGTATCTTTTTTAGCAGCTATGTTCCAAAGATGTTTCAAAATCAAAACCTCATTCCATGTCTGCAAGTCTTTGATTCCCAGACCCCCTTGATATTTGGGTTTACAGATTTGTTCCCATGATATCTTAGCTTTACCCTTAGTAATTTCCCCTTGACACCACAAGAAACTTTTGAGCAACTTATTAATATCCTTAATAACTGTCTTAGGTAGCATGAACACAGAAGCCCAATACACTTGCATAGAGGACAAAACTGAGGTAATTAACTGTAGTCTTCCAGCATAAGATAGTGATTTATTCCTCCAATCATGTACTCTGCTTCTTACTTTTTCAATCAAAGGTTTGCAGTCAATAATACTTAGCTTTTTGGTGATCAATGGTACTCCTAAATACCTAACAGGCAACTTTCCAATATTGAAGGGTAGAATTTGAATCAAGTTACTCTGTTCTGGTACTGAGAGACCACTAAAGAATATAGTACTCTTTTGCATATTGACCTTAAGACCAGAATAGTTACTAAATTGTTCCAAAGTGTCTTTGATAACTGCAACTGAATCACAATCTCCATGACTAAAGACAATAAGATCATCTGCAAATCCCAGATGAGTGATCTTTAACTTCTTGCACCCCTGATGATACTTAAAGTTTTCAGTATTCTCAATATTCTTCTTCAGTAGTAAATTGAAAATTTCCATTGCTAAGGTAAATAAGTAAGGTGAGATTGGGTCACCTTGTCTTAACCCTCTACCCCCATTAAAGTATCCAACTCTTTCACCATTAACATTCAATGAGAACTTAGTAGTTGAAACACATGTCATAATCCATCCAACCATTCTGCTGTGAAAACCAAAACATTCCAGTGCACACTTAAGAAATTCCAATCTAGTGTATCATAAGCTTTCTGCAGGTCTATCTTAAGAGCACACTTCTTAACTTTTTGCTTTCTATTATAACCCCTCAAAAGCTCTTGTGCTAATAGGATATTGTCAGTGATCTGTCTACCTGCTATAAAAGCACTTTGGTTCTCACTGACTAAGCTCCCTAGAACTCCTTTAATCCTATTTGTTATTACCTTACTAATACATTTATACAACACATTACAGCAGGCTATAGGTCTAAAATCAGATACCTTATTAGGAGTTGGAATGGAACTAATGAGATTAAAGTAGCATTCAACTCACCTAGTAACTTGCCAGATAAGAAGAACTCTTTTACAGCCAAACACACATCATCACCCACAATGCTCCAAGCTGATTTGAAAAACTTGGATGTAAATCCATCTGGTCCTGGTGCTTTTGAGTCTTCTATATCAAACATTGTTTCCTTAATTTCCTTTTCTGTCACTGGTCTCATCAAATGTTCAACATCTTCATTTGATAATCTATTGGTAAAATTCACAGTGTTTCTTTGAAACTCAGCAACATTATCTTTGATTCCCATAAACTTTTGAAAATGGTCTAGAAATTGCCCTGCAACTTGCTCTTTATCATATCTGACACCATTTTCTCCACAAACTTCCATAATCCTACTCATGTGTTGTCTTCCTTTGATAATTTTGTGAAAAAAACTTGTGTTTCTATCACCTTCCTTCAGCCACTCAATTTTGGTTTTTTGAAATAAAAGACTCTCCTCATCTCTAACAGCTTCACAGTATTCTTGTAAGATTAAACAACTTTCCTCCTTCAATTTCTCATAGAAAAGATCTTTATCAACTTTTGCTTGAATAGTCTTCACTTTCTCTCTCAAGATATTAACTTTATCATGTACATTTCCATTCTACCGGCTAAGATTATTCATCTTATGTTTAAGTAGCTTCATTTTTTGAACAACTCTATACATCTGGAATCCATTTATACTTTTCTCCCATTCTTCCTTAACCATTGGTAAAAATTCATCTTTCTCTGTAATAAAGTTTGTCATTCTGAAAGTTTTCTTCCTTCTGCTTCCCCCATTTGGTATGATTAGCACTGCTGGTGAATGGTCAGAGATGATGTAAGGCAAAAAAATACAATGTGCTGTACCAAATGTATCCATAAATTTCTCATTCACCATTACCCTATCCAGTTTCTTCAATGTCTTACATTTAGGATTCTTCAAACTTTTAGTCCATGTATATAAGAATCATGAGCTCAAAAGATCCTCAATTTCAATTTCTTCAACACATCTTTTAAACTCAATCATATCATTATTAGGGATTGAGCTACCATTAGAGTGTTCATTAATGTCTAAAGTAACATTAAAGTCACCCATTATGACCCAAGCAGTCCCTCTTGTAATCAGTTTGTAAGTCTCCAACTCTTTCCATAGATTTCTTCTATCAATACCTGAGTTGCTAGCATACACCATTGTACAAAAGAATCTAGTCTTCTTACATATAGATTCAATCAATAATATCATACTCTGTTTAGTCTTGTGGATCATCCATACTTCAAGCAAATTCTGATTCCAACCAAACATTATTCTGCATCCTTTATTGTTGTCCTCAACATTGGTTACATATTGCCACTCACCAAATACTTTATCCCCAACCTTCTTAAAATTCTTGTGTTTAATGTGAGTCTCCAATACTGCACATGCTTGTAATTTTTCCTCAACAATAAACTTTTTGACCTCCTTTTGTTTATCAAAAGTACTAAGGCCCCTTATATTCCATGTTGCAATCTTAATATCCATAGCTCTCTTTTTATTTTTGGCTCACTTATCTCTCAATTCTTTTGGCTCACTTTTACACTCTGTCTATTTTTGTACACACAATACTCTCTATTCTGTTTTTATACTCACAATATCTCTCAATTCTTTTTGCTCACTTATACACTCTGTCTGTTTTTCACAACACAGCTCTCTTTCTGTTTTTTGCTCCCTTATTCTCTCAATTCTTTTAGCTCTCCAAAACACTCTGTCTGTTTTTGAAACACACAAATACTCTCTATCTGTTTTTATTCTCACCAACTCTCTCAATTCTTTTAGCTCACAATATACTCTGCCTGTTTTTAAAACACACATTACTCTCTTTCTGTTTTTATTCTCCCCAACTCTCTCAATTCTTTTGGCTCTCAATTCACTCTGTCTGTTTTTCACACACAAAAACAAAAAAACTATATACAAAAAACACAATACTTTCTATATACATTACTCTTATAGGGATAGTGTGAGAGACAATACTAGTTAAGAGAGTGACTGCATACCCTTCAACTTCATTCCTGAGCAAGCATTCTTCAGTAGATGATAAATCTTGCACAATCTCCTCTTCATCAGTTGATTCTTTATTTCCATTAGTTCCATCTTTTTTCTTCCTATAATACTCTTTCTTCATATCATTCCAACTATCCCATTCATTAACAGTTGGGTCACTTTTATTTTCTAACACTTGGTTGACCAACATTCTTTCGTCACTACTTAATTCCACATCCTCCTCATTATCCAAAACTTCCAAAGGTGCAAAGCTATTACTTCCAATAACTCCAACTTTTGTTTGCTGATAACTAGTACTAGCTTTTGAATTATTCTTACTAGGAGATTTATCAACACTCTTGCTTTTATCTTTAGATGAATCAATCTTATCCTTGGATTCACAAATCTTTTTTCCTTTTCCAACACCAATTTCAGAAGCTACCTCTACATTCTGTTTTGCCTTATACTCCTGTTTATTGTAATTATTTTTAGGCCCACTCATTTTCTTATTGTACCCAACATTTCTATACTGACCACCCAAACCATTTTGCTCAAATCTATTATTCTTGCTGTTATTGTTCTCATTCCTACCCTTTCTGTATTGTACTTCTTTGAAACCATCATTACAATCAGCATGTTCCTTACTTTGATTATCCACAACATTATCCTTTGGAACCATTCTACACTTGTCCACTTCATGCCCAAAGACACAACAATGACTGCATCTAAAAAGTTTCCAATCATACTCAACTTGGACATACTTAATCATATTAGTACATTCCACTTTACTCCTATAAGCAATTTCAATAACATCTTTGAATTGCTTTTCAGCATTTAGCTCAACAAGAACCCTAGCAAATCCAAGCCTGCCCACACCAGTCATACAAACCTTTGTTGTTACCTCATCCATTATCATAGGTTTACCCAAACAACTAGCTATTGAACTAATACCTTTTGCACTCCAAGCTTCTAATGGTAAATTCCTCAATTTGACCCAAACAGGTAACTTTTTAGGTTCTGTTTTGTCCAAACACACATCAATACCCCATCTCTGCACAAACAATGGCTTGTTATTCACCATCTAAGGGCCATTGTTAATTACTTGCAAAATGCCCTGTTCATCTTAAAATTTGAAAAAGAAAATTCCTTTAATTATCATTCATAGTCATATCCATAAGGCCATACTTATTCCACATTCTCCTAAGATGGTATCTAGCCTCATTGAAATTGACCACACACCCTAGAAATTGACCACAGACAGTCATTTTCCATTTTGCACTTCCTAATTCAATCATCTCTTCATCAAAGACAGCAATTTCAACCCCATTCTCATTTACCTCAGTTTGTACCATGTGCAGACTATTATCATGCTTATTACTTTTAAGTATCTCTGCCAAAGTACTAGTGTTCCCACTGTTAGGCTCATTCATTTTTGTGTTCTCAGTGTTATCATTAACCCTAGCACTTTCATGATTATCACAGATATCCCCACTAGCACTACATGCTGCATTGCTCACAACTTCTACATCAGATTCACCTCCAGTATTGATATCAATCATAGGTTTATTCACAGCAATATCACATTCAGGAGTATTATCAGTAGGTTTTGACTTGTTTACCTGACTTTGCAGAACTGGAAAACTGTCTCCACTCAGATCTCCATCAAACCCATTCTCCTTCCCCTTATTCTCAAATTCTCCACTAACTTCACCATTAACATTTCCACTTCCACCTTTTTCCTGTTCTTGATTACTCTTTTTATTCTTGTTTTTACTTCCATTTCTCTTTTTTTTGACTAAGAATTGAATCCCCATACCTAGTAGGAGGCCTAACATTATGCACTGATGATCTTTTGTTATTCGACATACTTGTAAACAATACAAATCTTCAATTCAAAACAATTACACTAATATTTTTGGTTTTTATTGAGAGAAATGAAAGAACGATCCTAAAGAATCAGACACAAAACAAGAAATCAAAAAACCCTAATTATCAAAAAACCCTAATCTTCATTTATTTTTATTTAGATGTTGCTCAACATTACATATCAGTTACATTGTAAAATGATTACGACTGAACATGATAAAGTAATAGTACGTGCGAATATATAAACCAAACACATTCTAGAATTGGTTTTACGTACAAAAAGGTTAGGATCTTATATTCTTATGCATATTAATCGTAAAAATATTCACTCTTCACAATCTTTGTGACAAGCATCAGGATTATCATAACATTTTTGATCCTTTATGCAGCACCAGCATCTTTCAAACCACCAACCTCTCGGCATGCAATATCCAACATTAATCTTCTCGTTTTCAATAGTACTTTTATCAGCAAGACTCCATTCTCTACCTTGATATTCTGATTTGAACTTCGTATCACAACAACTTTCACACCTTCCATCACCTGAATACATAGCACGAATGTCAATCAATTACCAAAACAAAAAAGAGTACATTATGCATATATAAAGATAGAGTATACACGAACATTCGTGAACCATAACAGCTGAAAGGATCAAAATGGCGAAGAGAACATGATTTGTATTCTTGATGATAGCCATGGAAACCAGAGATGATCGAGTAATTTTTGTATTGAGACACACTTGAGTTTATATGTGATATTTCTTAGCATGCAACGCCCTTTTATATGAAATCCAACTGAACTTCTTTTACCATCAATATCAACATAGATGACTAAATCCATGAGTTCATAAGATGTACGCAATGAATAAAATCCATAAAAAGTAGTTAACCATAGCCACAATTAATAATTTGTTTTTTTGGCTAAGGATATAGATGTTGAACACTCTAACTGAGCTTAGAAATAGATATAATTAGCAAATGAAAATAAACTAGAAAACCAAGGAACAAACGTATGTATTTGAATGATCTAATTAAGACAAATAGATCAAAACCAGCATAAAGAAAATTAGAGCTGTATGTAGTTTTCTAAGATGCAACAATAGGATATGCATGTTTCGGTGAATTGTGTAGGTTTGCTTCGATCGTCAACATGAAGGAATTTCTCATGAAATTGGACGTATCCCGGCCCTCGTTGGTGTCTACAGAAAGATGTTGATCGAATTGTAACGACAAATTATCCACTAATGTTCTATCATTGGAAAAGGTTGACCCGTTATATGACGAGCCTTATAACAATCTAACTATCGGTTCAATTCACATGCTTAGCAAAATATTAATGCAACGTTCATACTTGATCGGTTTACACGACAAAAAGACACTCAGCTCGTACTAGTGCTTCAGTTCTCAGGCATAACAAATTAAGCATTAACAATATTTAATCTAGCAACAATAACTAGTTTAAAACATATGCTTACATATAATCAACTATCACATATAAACACTTTATGTTAATAACAAATTACAACATTTATTTTAACATTTATAAGCTTCCAGATCCATTTTAAATTGTTTGCATACATAAACCCAAATTTAAAATCAACTACCCAAATTATAAATTTGTCACGACAAAACTCGGGCCACAATTATGTGTATATAGTTATTTATTGTTTCTAATTTTAACAAACTACAAAGGTAGTAGTGAAACCAGATAAAGAGTTCGGTCAAGGAGGAATTTACACTTCAAATGTCGTGTATAAAGAAATTTAACGCGACGAGTAGTGTAAATTGCTAGTTATTATCTCATAATTGATGTAATATTTGTTTCACTAAATATTTTTATATGTTCTTTATATGTTAAATTTTTGTTTGAGTTGAATTATCACATGTTATAAACACTCGCAATTATATTTTTATTGTTCAACTTCTATTTTGAATGTTACACGAAACACATATCAAAATATCGCATATTGTTAATTGTCTCCAGCTAAAAATTTTCGTTGTTATGCACGGGTACTAGCCTATTTATATAACATTTACACCATTTTCTTTAATCTTTAACCTTGAAAACTTAAAAAATCATTTCAATTACTAAAATACTCTTAATTAAAATGTTAATAACACCCACTACTAAATTAATATTTTAAATACTATTAAATCCTCAAACTTTTATCATTTTTCATTTATAACCCATAATCGTTTTTATTCACAATGACAACATATTAAACTTGTAAGTTGCATCAAGGGTCATTCCAAAACATAAATTCGCAAGTGTAATTATTTTGTGCTATATAGCGTCGCTTTGCACGAGGTTTCGTTTAGTTGAGTAAAATGAAAAGTAAACAATTATTTTGAGAAATAAAAAAAAAATTATAAACTAGAATTTTAAAACAAAGAGAAGCAATTTATTTATTTGCAACCATCGTCACACGAACCATGGTTCTTATAACATTTGCCGTTTATACCACAACACCAACATGTATACTTCCAACCCGTCGGCAAACAATTTCCAATATTAATCTTCTCGTTTGTAAGAGTGTTATTCATGGATTCAGCAAAAGGTTTGTCGTTACAACAATCATCACATATTGCGACACCTGATACATATATAAAACAGATATCATTCACATAAGAATAAAGAAACAACAATACTGAACATAATGTGTAATCATCATTTATAAAGCAATCACATAAAACTAAATAAAATGAAACGGTACTAACATTTGTGAATCGCAACCGCTGAAAAGATCAACATAACGAAGACAACATGACGAGTATAGACTATAGCCATTGAAACTAGAGATGAGAAGTTGTGTATATATTTTTTCAACATTCACGTCCTATATTTATAGGGATTTTCAACATTCACATCCTATTATTTTTTTCCAAAATTTGCCAAATTAATTACATAATAATTCTGTTAAAAAAAAACAAAAATTACATAATAATTATCATATCAATCTCAATTAATCAGTTATCAACTTACCATCAATATGTTAAATATTTATTATTTTTTCAATCATTTTTTTTTTCACCACCATTTATTGTTATTATCACCATTTCTATGGGAATCTTCATACATAAAGGCAAACATATATTGCTCAAAGACTAGTTCAAATAAGAACACATGATATCCAAACAAATAAAAACATATAAATTCCAAACAAGAGAATGAATAAGGTCCGATGGTGGCTGGATCTACTAGAGTACCAAGATAGAGTGTGGGATGCAATAGTAATAATGTAATTGTTGTGGTGATGTCGCCGGAAAAAAATATCCGATTGAAAGATTCCGGCCGTAGACGATTTACGGCGAGTTGATAGGGTGGTTCCCGACGATATTTTCTTCTGATATTTTCCACCAATATTTTTCGAATAGATTGGGGTTTTCATTTTTTTAGTTAAAAATTGAAAAATGAGAATTTTAATTTGTTTGAAAATTGTTGAAAAAGAATGCGACTAAACATATTTACATTTTCTTTTCTTTTTTTTCATTTTCTCATAAAACTTTTTATGAAAAAATAGATTTTTTTTTTTTTCACAGCTAAATACACCATAATATTCTGTAGAGTTCTAAAGATACACGTGATAAAAGGATTCATAAAAAGTATCTAAACTATGTTATGTATCTACACTACCTATAATGGAAAAATGGTCAAACTTGAAATGTGAAATTTTCAAGAAATATTGAATTTTCAAGAATGGTCAAATGAGAGAGAAAAGTTAAATGTAATTAATACTTTTATTAAAACACCCCATTACTTAAAATTAAAATGATTTATTCACATTGTACAACCAGTTAAACACATATCTATTAAATTAAATACAACCAATTAAAACACAAACCGGGTTGACCCGGGACGCTTCAAACCCAACGGGTTGACCCAGTTTAATTTGACCCATTTTCGACCCAACCTAGCAAGTTGTCCCGGTTTAAATCGACCCATTTTTCGACCGGAACGGTTCAACCGGTTGAACCACCCGGGTCGATCCAATTATCTATTACTTAAAAGTACAATGATTTATTCACTTTGTACAACCAATTAAAAACATATCTATCAAATTAAACACAACCAATTAAAACACAAACCGGGCTGACCCGGGACGCTTCAAACCCGACGGGTTGACCCAGTTTAATTTGACCCGTTTTCGACCCAACCTAGCAATTTGACCCGGTTTAAATCGACCTATTTTTCGACCAGAACGGTTCAACCGGTTGAATCACCCGGGTCGAACCGGGTTTCAAAACATTATGTTTAATTCTCAAATCTTAAAACTTTTATTATTTTTCGTTTATAATCTATAAACTTTTTTTATCAATAAACTATCTATCGCTATAAAATCCCGTTGCTATGCACGGGTACTCGTCTAGTAAAGAATAAATGGTCAAGGTGAAAAGTATTCAAAAGTGAAATGTTGAAAAATTAAAATGAAACAAATGGTAAGTCTTGAATGAGTAGTGAATGCAAAGTCGAAAATATACATGGTCACTCTTGACTTCGATATTGTTGGTAAGTATGACAACTATTCAATCAAAAGTTATATTTAGAAACACGGTTAATGTAAAAGTTGACTTTTGTTTCAATTCATGGAAACACAGTTAATGTAAAACACGGTTTACTAATCGCAGTGAAATTCATATGCATAACCGAAAAATATGATATGCACACAAAAATTACACACAAGAACCATAATCTTATGGCCGCTTCTATATACCAAATCCCCCACCATCTCTCGGTGGTTTAGGTGGTTTCAAGTAGTAGTTCCGGTTGGTGGTATTGTCTGTTGGGTTGGGTGGCTTTTGTAGTTGGTAATTTTTGATTGTGGTTGTGTCTCTTGTCTCAATTATCTGCTTAACTTTGACCGCCGANTTTTTTTTTTTTTTTAAATTACAATCCCTCTATTTTTGTGTGCACCTTGATTTAATTTTTGGGGCATTTTAGTTTTTCACATTTAGATACATTAGTTACTGATGCTCAACATATATGTTATTTACAAATGTTGTTTAACCATTATTTCAATAGTCACATAGATTGTGCCTTATAAGTTATAACACCACTTTGCTAAAGCAAAACTTGAAAAATCATTCATCGAGTCTAGAAATAGAATAGTTGGTCGATAATGAAAACTCATATTGTTTCAAACAAGATTCAGGAAACATAACATGCTTAATCATAAAATTCAAGCTATTATTATTCTTGCAATAATTTGACGTAAAGCATACCCATAAGACTGGGTTACAAAAAGATTAGGTTCTTACTGCATTAAGCTTAATAAATCACTTAGTTATTTACACCCGTAGTAACAAGCCTGCGGATCAGCGTAACATTTCTGATCCTTCGGACAACAATAGCATCTCTCCGGGTAACACTTTGGCAAGCAAGTTCCAACATCAATATTCTCGTTTTCGAGAGTATTATTTATAAAACTCCATTTCCTACCTTGGAACTCTAAGGCACAAGAGCTACGACAACAATCGCCACAAAGCCCGCTGGCACCTGAAATTCATAATACAAATGTTATCTACAAAAAGAGTAATCAAATGAAATACACCATGTATCATATGTAAATTAACAGATACACATGATGTATATAGAGGGAGTATATACGAAGTTACGAACGTATGTGAGTCATAAGAGTTGAAAGGAGTAAAACGACGAAGAGAACATGACGCGTAAAGATCACAGTAGCCATTGGAACTGGAGATGAGCTGTTTATGTATCGTTAAGACGCATCCTTTCTTTATATCAACCCAAGTGGACCTCTTTTACAACAAAACAAATGAATAATTAATTCTCTTTGGAGTTCAGAGGATGCACGATACAAAAAACTCCATAAATATAACTACAACTGAAAGTTGCAATTGTTTTTTTTTAGCAAAGAGTTATATATATGGAACACTCGCTTGGAAAAGATACACGCAAATGATAATAAACTAAAACAAACTCATTTGAATGACATGACCAAGAACATAAAGGAAGACTAACCATATATTTGCTACTTAAACTTCAATTCACATAGATGCAACCATAAACGATGATGGTGCGAAACAAAAATGATCGAGCATCCTTCAAATGACAAAGATTTTGCTTCTATCGCGTATGCAAGGATCATTTAATTTCTTGTTTGAATTTGGATGTAGCCCAGTAAGAATAGTCGAATCAAGGTTAGCAGTTATATTTGTCTTTCGCAAATACACTTCTATTATTATTATCAATAGGCCATATACAAACGCATCATACACATATCATGCATGCTGCCTTTCACATGATAGAAACCAATACGCTAATTAAGTTAACTAAATTCAGCTAATTACTACCCTTATATATTAGCTAAACTCCAGCATTAGATAAAACTTAAAGATTTCGAAACAAATAGAAGTGGCAGAATCGAATGAAGGCGTGGCTCAAACCACTTTAATGGCCAGTCATAATCGGTAAATTTTAGTTTTTGATGGTTTAGTAGGAATTTATTGATAAACTAACCATGTCAAATTGCAAAGGGTTATACGTACTATTGTGTCCGTGACAAAAGTTAAACTTTGTTAATGGTAATTAGAATTTCATGTAAACTAGATAAAATGTCCATCTCATCTACAAACTCACATGTCAACCTTGGTAACACAATGATTTAGAAGAGAAACTAAAATATTACACAAGAATAGAACAAATATGAAACTTACGTAGTTTTTCAATTTAGAAAAAATAAAATAAAATGAGTGATTTTAGTAGCCAGAACGATAGCGAATATTGGTTACTATTTTGTGATTTCTCTCCTCTACAATGAGTAATGAGATTTTTAATAAGAAAAGTAAAGCACAAAACAAAGACGTGTTCTCGATCGTGATTGCAAAGTTTGTGATGATATGTTTAGTTGATAATAATTCATACACCTTGAAAACAATACCTTTTAAAGTTTGTGACATTTTAATTTTTCACATGATTTCTCAGTTACATCGTAAAATGATTATGACTGAATACGATAAAGTAATAGTACGTGCAAATATATAAGCGAAACACATTAATTCTAGAATTGATTTTACGTTCAAAAGGATTAGGATCTTATATTCTTATGCATATTAATCGTAAAAATATTCACTATGCACAATCTTTGTGACAAGCATCAGGATTATCATAACATTTTTGATCCTTGATGCAGCACCAGCATCTTTCAAACCACCAACCTCTCGGCATGCAGTATCCGACGTTAATCTTCTCATTTTCGATAATACTTTTATCAGCAAGACTCCATTCTCTACCTTGATATTCTGATTTGAACTTCTTATCACAACAACTTTCACACCTTCCATCACCTGAATACATAATGACACGAATGTCGATCAATTACCAAAAAAAAAAAAAAAAAAAAAAAAAAAAAAAAAGTCTTAATTATGCATATAAAGATAGAGTACGTATACACGAACATTCGTGAACCATAACAGCTGAAAGGATCAAAATGGCGAAGAGAACATGATTTGTATTCTTGATGATAGCCATGGAAACCAGAGATGATCGACTAATTTTTGTATTGACAGACTTGAGTAAATGTGATATTTCTTAGCATGCAACCCTTTTATATACATGAAATCCAAGTGAACTTCTTTTACGTACCATCAATATCAACGTAGATGGCTAAATCCATGAGTTCATAAGATGTACGCAATGAATAAAATCCATAAAAAGTAGTTAACCAATACCCACAAAAAATTTGTTTTTTTGGCAAAGGATATAGATGTTGAACACTCTAACTGAGCTTAGAAATAGATATAATTAGCAAATGACAATAAACTAGAAAACAAAGGAACAAACGTACGTATTTGAACTAGTTATAATACCCGTGCACGCACGGGGTTTTTCAGAAAAATTTAATTATATAGTATTATCGTTTAAAAACAGAAAATTTTATGAATATTTTAAAAAGTTAGAGCATCAACATGTGCGAAAGTAAGAAAAATAGTTAGCAGAAATTGTAAATATAACCGTGGCATCGACCTTGTATTGGATTCTTGAGCGTATCTCCTTATAATGTTATTGGGGCCAAAGGTTCTTTGATTACATGGGTTACCACATAAATCAATTTATTTTAAAATTTTTGTTTACTATATGGATATATAAAAAATGTACATGTGAAAAATTATGATATAAGTACAACTAAATAAGTATGCATTAGTTTTTCATTATTATTAATATCAATTATATTAAAAAAAATATTTTATAAATTTGATGAAAGATTTAACTTTGTTTAAGCCGACATAGATGTTAATGTTGAGTTTATTGTTGTTGTTTAATGTTGGGTTGAGCGTCGATGAAGTAAAATATAACCCGTAAAAGTTATTTAAAATTGTTTTACCCGGATAGTCCCTTATATCTAAAACTTAATAATAATTGCATGAGTGTTATAAGTACAATCGCGTGTATTAATAATTTTTTCATCTAAACTTTTTCTGGATAAACAATCATACTTAAGGTACCTTCATAAAGGGTTTTTTGATGAGTCTAACTTTCATTTATTAGTTATATATAAATGTTAACATGTATTTCTATTAATTATTCAAACCCGTCGCACAACTTATATGATTTAACTTTTAAAAAGGATGACTGAGTTGTCTATTCAATTAAGTTTTGTTACGTACTGAAAGTTAAAAGTATAGTAGATAAACCAATTTGGGGGAATATATACTAATATATAAACTTCGTTTTAAGAATAGTATTTAGAGAGTGATTTTATAAACATTTAATTCTGTACATTCATCAATAGGAAAATAAAATTGCGATAAAATAATTGGATGAAAGTCTCAAACCAATACTAATACTCATGTAATTGTAAACAAAGTTCATATTATAAAGTGTAGGGGGTATAAAGTGTAAGGTGTTATTTGTTTATTATTTAAAGTTATCAAAAAACATGAAGATTTTTAATTTTACACTTAATTCCATATAATATATTTAAAATTCAACCACTAATGTTTTATTAATTACCTCCTCTTTTTTTAAGTTTTTATTTTCATAAATTTGACACCTATATTTTTATGTGTTTTTTTCCTCAATCAAATTCTGCACCAAATTTATTAAAGTTTGACCAAAATCAATTCAATTTTGACTTTTTATTGGCCAATCATATTGCTCGATTTCGCCTATGTGTCAAAATCGAGCATTGCTATTGGTCCAATTTTTTTTCCACTAAGATTGTTTTGTCAAAAAAACTCCGAAATGATGTAATTCTTTTATTATATAATATATAAAAGATGATCTAAGACAAATAGATCAAAACCAGCATAAAGAAAATTAGAGCTGTATGTAGTTTTCAAAGATGCAACAATAAGCTATGCATGTTTCGGTGAGTAAACACGAATTCGTTGAATTGTGTAGGTTTGTTTCGATCGTCGACATTAAGGAATTTCTCATGAAATTTGACGTATCCCGGCCCTCGTTAGGGTCTATAAGAAGATGTTGATCGAATTGAAACAACAAATTATCCACTAATGTTCTATCATTGATAAAGGTTGACCCATTATATGACGAGCCTAGTAAACATCTAACAATCGTTTCACATGGTTAGCAAAATATTAATGCAACGTTCATACTTGATCGGTTCGCACGACAAAAAGACACTCGGCTCGTACTATAGTGCTTCAACTCTCAGGCATAGTATGATTTATGAATCGGCCATTTATGGCTTTCACAATAATACAAACGCATCAAACACATATCATGCATTTATTATGGCTTTCACATGATAGATAGAAAAAGAATAAACGTTTTCGCTTGCTATTAGTCGTAGTAGAATTCAATTTATTATCCTGCTAGTTATAATACCCGCGCACGCGCGGGGTTTTTTCTAAATTTTTTGAATAGTGTATTTCGACCAAGTTCTAATTTTAGTTCTAGCATAAATTGGTTAGTGTGGATCATGTTTAAAGTGTATTTGCTATATTGTGTATAACTGTTGTTGTACATGGATGTTAGTATTGATCATTATCCTAGTTGGGTTGCATTATGTACTAATTTAGATTTTACACAACCTCAGGTACGGACGAGGTTTAGACGATCTTATATGAATGTTTAGATATGAATATCAGTCGTAAATTGTCCAGTGTTCTACGAAACCTAAAAAGATGATTGCGTAATATAAATTTTATTCATGTCTAAGATCACAATGATAAAATTACTTAAATGCCTCAATATTCACTAAAATAAAGAGCTTGGCTCAGTTGTTACAGAGATATAAAGAACGACTCATCTGCATAAAGTGTCAATAAAAATAAAATTAAATAAGAGGTATTGTATGAGATTTCGTTGTTAGTGTCATAAATATACACTTGCAAAAATCATGAACTCTCATCTGTTGGTGGACATAAAGACCCCTTCGAATCACAAATCTGACCTTCGACCTTAAATACATAAGGTTCAGAACCGTTATTCACTGAATCATCTACCTTGGCTCCAAATAAGTGATAGTGAACATCAAGTTATAAGCAAGAATGTTTTCCATGAAATGCCTATCTCTTATAAGGTCTATGACAATTTGTGCAGGTTGCCTCGGAAGTGGTAACATGACACCTCTACAACACCGACTATATTTAGGTATTATATTGTAAGGATTTCCCTTTAGACGCACCGCGGTAGTTGTAAGTGAAGGCAAATGAGCACAATTTTGGATATCCGGGAAAATGTGCACACTTATATCATGAATTAGCTTGGTTGGCATCTTTCTCCTTTGTCGAAAAAAAAAAAAAAAAAAAAAAAAAAAAATCCCATCAGATGTCAACTCTATAATTAATTGATCCAACAATTGGAGGGAGCAAAATTCAAAGAAAAAAGAGTTGAACTTAGTTTCTTAGATCAATGACTAATAATATAATTTTAGTGTATTTATTGACACAAAATCCTTATAGTTAAGAGAGTTTTTTTATTCCTCTTGAATCAATGGCTATGATTTTAATCTGTGCATGATCTCTTGCACGATAAGCCGAGTGTTCGGGAATCGGGATTACTTGTTATAAATGGCTATGATTCTAATATAAGCAAAAACAGACCATAGATAAGCACATCGGAATAAATAGATTACTTCTCTTGCACTAAAAAACAAAATATCCTCTTTTATTAAATTGGAGATCAGTAATTTCCGTGACACTTTCAATTGTTATTTTGTGACTTTAAATTGCACAAAGTTCTCGATTCCCCAATAACACAGCGACATAATAAGATAATTAAAAAATCGAATCAGGGATTGACCTAATAAAAAATACTTAAAACAAAAACCATACCTCGGATCGATCGGTTTTCCTTGTGCTTAAATCATGATTCATTGGGATAGATTTTTACGGATTGTAACAACATCAACCAATTTTATTATAAACAAAGAGGTAATAATTATACCAGGCCAAAATATTTGATGAACTGGTTGTTAAAGGTTGTTTTCCGACACTATTGGGCCATACTCACTTCTTTACCTTCTCCTATATCTAACATGACGTATCAACCAAATATTACAAAACACAATAAAAGAGGTCGTATCAAAACAAATAGCAGCCATGGTCGTATCAAAACACCATAAAAGAGGTCGTATCAAAACCAATAGCAGCCATGTGCACAAAGGTTGGTTTTCGACACTATTGGACCAGACTCACTTTTTTACGTTATCCTATTTAGGTTGTTAAAGGTTGTTCTTCGACACTATGTTATCATAATGAAATTAAGAGATATGATTTAGAACATACCTTTCCACATTTGCGATGTTTCAAATATGATGATTTCAAACGTCTGCAAAGGAGTAGTAAGAGATTAGTATATTTGAGAGATAGGGTACACTACCTATGAGTGTTGGTGACGTCTACATATAATTGGTTTATATGCCCCGTTTGCTCATATGGTTTTATATTTGTGTATTTTAAGTACCTTACATTGATGTATATTGTTTATTGATAATTACTAATGATATGAGATTCTCTTTATATACCATATTTTCAGCTAATTTCTCACCCAAAGTATCAATCACACCATAGTGTATTGTAAAGATTAAGCTAAAAGTGGGAAGGGTCGAGCCCACCATAAGCAAATGGGTCACTCAAACAAAAGTGTATTAAATGGGTTGGAATGGGTTGACCCATAACACATATTGTAATATTGCATTGCAACACATTACACCAGATAGAGATTGCATCAAGCAACAAATTACTTCCAACACCAGTTGTGATACTAAAAGTCAATACGATGTAGTTTAGACTTTAGAATGGATATGTAAATTTATCGGTAGTTTGCAAATAATGGGCTAACAGAAGTTGGAAGGTAAAGTAGACTTTCTTGCGTAGTTGTTATACGAAGTATGTTTTCTAATGACTTTTTTTTATTTGTTTAGAAATATATGCCTAAAAACTAATAGTGGCTAATAGCCGTAAAAGGACATTTTTCCTACATACGACCTATTTGCATGCTTAGCTCTATTTTAATATTACATGTGAAGATACGCATAAGCCTAAGTAATCCATTCATATGAAATGAGTCAAACTTCTCACGTCTATTAGTTTTACCCAAAATTATATATTACTCTAGTTCCATTAACAGAATGTAACCAAAAGCTGAGGTTGGCAAGTATATATTGTTCAAACTAAAAGTAGGCAAGAAATGCAAATATTAATTTGTGGTTTAACTTCCACGATGTCCCACTCTTGACACATAGCTTGATTACACATTATGCTTGATATTGGACATATCGTTCAAGACTGTAATTTTGTTCAAAGAATGTAAAATTGATAATAATTTTACTCACTATAAGACCGAGACACTTGCTCTTTATAAACCGTTTAGCAGAAAAGCTTAGCCAAACACTTCCTTATGACCACATATACATAAAAGATATTTTCAGCCTAGTTCAAACATTTTCAGTAAAGAGTGTGTATGGTCAACTTAATTGAGGTTGATATCTTTACAGAGGAAAGTGACACATGAATACTCAAAAGAGGCTGCTACATAATTCAAACTTGTAAAGTGATGGAAATACCTCACAATTGTTATTCAAAACATCCAAAATACAGTTTGAGCGATCCCTACCACGTTCATAAAAACCCAAGAACTTCAAATCATGAGTAGATACCAACAGTAAAGATGGGTCTGGTCAAAAAGTTAATGGTGGTTAAAACGGGTATGGGTCAAATGAGCAGTTTTTGCCAAACACTAAAAACTTGATTAAATTCAATCTCCATAACCTAATCAAAACCAAAACATAAAAAGATGTAACCTTTAAACACTCAATACTAATCTATATATTGATGAGTAACATCAGAATGTACAGTAAATATTGTTTCGGAATTCATGAAGCAAAGAGAGTGAAAATATAACGATAATGATCTTTTATTTCATTCAGAACTAAGTTGCATGAAGGTTACTTATGCCAAAATCTACTCTCATATATCATCATAAAGCACACTGTAGAACCACATATGTTGTACATGCCATTAACCACGGGGGCACTTGTTGCAATCAACACTTCTATAATGTACCAGTAGATCAACACGATTACAACTCCTCTTATCAGATGAAACCCAATGCTAAATATTATCCCACTAAGCTTCAAAGTAAGGTCATGTTTACCAAAATAACTAATGAACAACAATGATCCATTAACTTAATTATCATCATACGCACTAAATACTCGCCCACTAAGTTGACATATTCTAATTACATATTATTACTAAACTGCAATACAATCAAAGAATTGTCGTTTCTAGGACAACAACATATTAACGTAAGTTACCACTTAACACTTGTTCCTGAAACTAATAACAGTCTATAAACGCTTAAACACAAAACTGAACTCATAAACCACAACACGGGTACAAAACTTAATACATAAACCAACAATTAGCGCCATGAGAGATTACAAAAACTTACTAAATCACCAATTAAACCCCTAAAAATCATAAAATCAAAGACGAAACCAAACATGTATATACCTGTGAAAATTAAGTAACCAATTCAGAACCACCAATCCGCTTATGCTCTGATCTTTATTAATCAAATTTGAGCTTCAATGAAACCCTAGTTTTTCCCCAAAATTGAAACAAAGTTATCAGCAAAATAAAATAATAATAATAAAAAAAAGGTGAATATAACTAAAAGCCCTAAATCAATTTTAGAACAAATCAAAAAAATAGATATTCAATCATGCCATTGAAGTTTCTGTTCTAGATTATGAAGATTGATCTAGGGTTTTAATCGGCTGGGTTGAAAGAAAATTTCTGTTGAAACTGTGGCTCGAGATTGTTTGATGGTTTTGTTATTGGAAATTTTAATTTTAACCCCTTAATGTTTTGTAAATTACTCCGCCTGCTTTAAGTTTTAATTTTTTATACTCTTGACACATATATTTTTCTACCCAGTTTACTAAACAAACGAATTCTCATTATTAACAAACGAATTCAGTTTTTTTTCTTTCTAAATCTAAGTAATATTTAGGCTTTTTTTCTTTTAAAATCTTTTTAAAAAATATAATAATAATTCAATTATTTCCTAATAAGGTATGGTTCCATTTTTTTGAAATGAAAAATTCCCAATAGGGGTTTTGTTTTATTATATAAAAAGATATCCAGCATTCACGCAATTTATAATCAAAACTAATACTCCCTCCGTCCCAAATTTATTGTCCATGATTGACTTTTTTAGTCTTTCTTCTTCAACTTTGACCTTAAATGTTTTTGTGGGTGTTATATATTATTTGATGCAAAATATATAAATGGATTGGGTTTTAAGTGTACTTTTCAATGGTATAATTTTTCATTAAGTATTATATAATAAAAAATATATATTTATGGTCAAAGTTGAACCAACTTGACTTTGAAAATTCAAAGTGGACAATAATTTTGGGACGGAGGGAGTAATATCATTTGACGTGACGTTTGGATGTAGTTTTTGCTAATTTTAAGCAGCTTAAATATCCAAATCACATCAGAAGGAACACAACGCATAAAAAAAAACATAACCTTTAGCGACGACGCTTGTCATCGTTAAAGGTGCTGGCGGGATTTAATTTTATTTGGCGGGCTTTTTTATGTCAAAATTAATAAAAAAGACTGAACTTTTAGCGACGACCTACGTCGTTGATAAAAGAATAGGTCTCACAGTCAACCATATCTTTGAGAAAAAAAGAGTTGAAACTCGTGGGCATCATGGCACTTTTAGCGACGACATGAGTCGTCGCTAAAAGACCTCCCTCGCCAAAAGCATTTTATCTTTGTAGTGTGCCTCTATGAACCCGAGTAAATCGGTCATATTAGAAAAATAGCCATATTTTTTCGCTCGTAGAGATTTTAATTTGATAGTGTTGAATGTTGATCACATTTCGAATACATGGTAGATTTATGAGACTTTTTAGATTCAATAACAACTAGTGTACAATGATTTACATAGTTGATAACCGTTAATTTAAGATAAGTCGAGTCAAAAACAAAGTTGATTCAAACATGATACATCATGGTTATCAATCACAAATAAATTAAACGAATAAAACTTTTTCTTTTAATAAAAATCAAGCTCCGCTTATTTATTTCATCTCAAAACAAAACTAATATGATCAATCATGTTTGGTCATAACTTGAGAAGATCTTAATTCGTATAACATATGTATTTTGAATACGTGCATATAAAGTCTTAGTGTGGTATAGAAGCACAGATAGAAAACCATAGCCCAAACAAGTGTACAACTTTGGCCTGATGTTATTTGTTGGTAACCATAAATCTAGAAAAAATAAATTAAAGTAACATGTGCATACGCATACTACTAACAAATCATATGGACTCTACAATATGTTACGAAGTAATCATACTTTAGAAACATTTTACGCGATGAAAGTGATTAAAACTTTTGAAAAGTGAAACTTGAGTTATCAAGTTGAAATATTACAATGCCTTCACCTGCAAAAGGATACGTACGTTACTGAAATGTTGCGCTTCTCAAAGCCGTCTGAGTTACTGAAATGTTGCGCTTTTTAAAGTCGTATGAGTAAGAGATTTTTAAAATATAGTTTTTAAACACGTACATTATAAAAACCAACTCTATGTAAAAGTTGGTCTTTAACTTATATGAAATAGATAAAAATAACTATTGCGTGTTCACTCTAGTAGAGGCTTTTAAATATATGTTTTTTAAACACCTATGTTCTAAAAGTCAACTCTATGTAAAACTTGGACTTTACTTTTTGAAATGGCTAAAAATAACTATCGTTTTTTTAAAATAAGTGTTAACTTTAGTAATAAGAGTGCTCGGTGCATATGGTTATCCGGACATTATAGGATTTTTTTTGGTACCTGTAACGCGCCATACTGCATTGTGAGGTACGTTATGGCCACGTTATTGTAAACGATAAGGAATAAAGATAGTTGATGGATTGTTTTGTAATTACTCTTTGTACAGGGTTTAGATTGTAACTTTGTAGTTTAAATACTATTTGGAAACATTTCAGTTGGTCAAATCAATCTAACAAACTTTCTCACTCTTTTTCATTTCTCTCGTTTCACCTTAAATCTCGATTGTTGTTCTCATGGTATCAGAGCTTTAACAATGGCAAATTAAACTGTTAAAAACTCTGTTAATCATTACACGTGTTTGCTAGTGAGTGTCTAGTTTGTGATTGAATACTTTTAAGTCGTTTCCGCTCATTTTCTTGTCAAGATTTGGGGACTTTTTTGTTGTGATTCAAGATGAGTGATACTGCTGCATCTCATCTGCTATATATCAAACTTCGTTGTATTTGCATCCTTCTGATGGGTCTGGTTCGCTTAAATTCAAGAAAAGCTTGTTGGATTATAAAATTGTTGAGCTATGGCCTTGACATGTTGTGAAGTAACTTGGTTGGTGAGTCTCTTAAAAGATCTTGGTATTAAAGGTTTAAAACTTGTTGACCTGTTTTGTGATAATCAAGCAACCCTGTTCATTGCTGTGAATCTAGTATTCCATGCCATGATAAAACACATAGAAGTGGATTATCATTATGTAAGAGATCAATTGAAGTGTGGGCTGGTTCATCCTTCAACTTGTTGGGGTATTTACTAAAGTTGTTTTTGTTGATCAGCATAATACTCTTTTGTCCAAGTTAGGAGTTTTAGTGTCTTCCCACTTTCTACTTGAGGGGGAGTGTAAACGAGAAGGAAATGGATAGTTGAGGGAAATGGATAGTTGACGGACTGTTTTGTAGTTACTCTTTGTACAAGGTTTGGATTGTAACTTTTTAGTTTAAATACTCTTTGTAAACTTTTTTGTTGGTCAATTCAATCTAACAAACTTTCCCACTCTTTTTCATTTCTTACCCAAAACCACATGTCCCCACAACTACCTTACGATGTAAACCAAGAAACTTTTAACCAAATAGTTTTACTCCAACTTCAACAACAATACCCAATGAATGGCCAAATACCACAATCGTCACAACTATCACAGCAACAACAACAATAAGCACCACAATCACCACCAACTCACCATCATGTGAAACCGAGCCTTCTCCATCTGGAAAAGGAAAATGTAAAGGCAACGGAAGAAACCCTAGACCCCAAAAAACTGATATCATACGTACGACTCGGACTCAAGAAGAAGAAAAACTATTGGAGGAAAATTTTATACAAACATCCGAGTACCTAAGACTTGGCCTTAATCATACTTTGGGTACATTTGGCAACAAATTTTAAGTGAATACAACCGCAATGCATTCCACGAGCGTAACAAAGATATGATCATGAAAAAGTGGACAACTTTAACACGTAATTGTCATAATTGGACGGGCGTTATCTTCGGACATGAAAACTTTAGTGGTGTAAACAATTCCAAGTGGCAAGCTCATTGTTTACAAAAATTTCGAGACTTGTATACCCATTCGTTTGTCTAATTTAGTGCATGGAAACTTGAAACATACTTCCAAATGGCGTCCTACAAAAAACTTTGTCCCCGGAAGGTGATACAAACGACTGATGACGATGGTGCAGATCTTGAAGACCCGTACAAGCTATTTTGAGACGATCCACAACCATGATCTCTCGGCAAGCCAAGAAGAACCAAAAGCCAAAAATCGGACTGAACCGTAACTATGGGATCATCGCCCTCTCGAGAAGCTTTCAATGAAATGGTCCAAGAGGAAATGTGAAAAGTTCGTGCAAAAAAACAAGATGACCTTAGGTTTCTTGGTACTAGCATCGACGGGATATTCAAAGAAGATGCCGCTTTAAACAACCAAATGAAAGCGGAGATCCGAGCAATATACCGTTCCTAGTTTAGTTTTTACGTGTCCCTCGTTTTTTTTTTGTTTTTTTTTGTTTTTTTTTTCGTTGTAATCGTATTTCAAATTTAATAAATTGTGTTTGTTAAAAAAATAAATAAAATAAAAAATAGAACCCACTATATCTATTACCTGGATTATATTGGAATGATGTTTTTAAAGTTTTGTGTTACACGAATGTTATATGATAAAAGATGACATGTCACGTTTATAACTTGACGGATAACTTGGACCAACCTTAACACTATAAGAAACCGCTTTAAAAAATTCTACAAAAGTTTCACACTATCTAGTATACACTTATTTATTTTATGCGAACCTTTTTTTATTTTTATGTAAAAGAAAACTAAACTTTGGTAAATGTTAGTACATTTTTAACAAAGTATTAAATATCATGAAATCAATTTTTAACCCTACCTATTTATTTTATATAATTTTCACCTAGGCTCGTGAACATATCAACATTTTACTCTTTTTTGTATAGAAACATTTTTACTCTTTGTTGCAAACCAAATAAAATAAAGTAATAAACACATTAAGTGTGAAATGAAAACATCAGTGACTAAACTTGTAAATTCCATAACCCTTTTATAAACTTCTCACGACGGCACAAATCATTATACAGCGGCAGTTTGTTTTCTCACCGGAATCAATTCTGGGTAACATTCTTTTTCCGATAATATTGTAAAAGAAGCAATCTTTTTAAACCATTGTATATGAAACCCTTGTTATTTGCATTGGACATTTATGTTTAAAAATGTGTTTTTTAATATTGATTTGTGATTATGTGTTGGTTTTATGATCTGGGTATGTAGAATTGAGTTTAGTTTATAATTAAAGATGTGATCTTTTGTTTTATAAAAATGGTTGAATAGTGAAGAATTTTGTACTTTTTGGATAATGTGTTATATGATTATGGGACTTGTGTTGGTTATGTTTAGTGGAAACAAAGTTATTTGCTATTTTGTTTTTAGTACGGGAACTCGAATGCTTTTTTCGCGATTAAACGAACATGGAAGTGATGAATGTATATGTTTTTACTAAACTTTGGTAAATGTTACATTTTTAACAAAGTATTAAATATCATGAAATCAATTTTTAACCCTACCTTTTTTTTTTTATATAATTTTCACCTAGGCTCGTGAACATATCGACATTTTTTACTCTTTGTATAGAAACCATAGCTGTTAAAATCTTGATCTAGCTCTTAAGATCTTCCGATCTTACGATCCCGTTAAGAAAAAACGAGTCGATCCTTCGTAGGATCTTAAAAAACATAGGATCTCAAGTATGATCTCGATCTTACCATAGGATCGTAAGATCTCGATCCGATTCGATCCTACTTCCCTGAATTTAACTAACTAATAAACTATAAATGAATGAATTTTGTTAAACTAAAATAATATAGCAAGCGTTGATTACTGTAAATGTTTAATAAGAGCAAGATATATAGATTTTTTGATTAAAAGATTCAGCGTCCTTAATTACCAATTAGATATTTTTGTATTTTTGAGCATTACGCGTCGCATTCTCATATTACTATAACTTTCAAAACTCTTTTTCCTTCTCTTATTTGTTATACAATCATCTTTGAATACGAATTACTAGAAAAATAAGATTTTTAGACATTTAAGTAAGATCTTCCGACCTCGATCCGATCTTACGATTCCGATCTTGCAAAGAAAAAAACGATCTTTAGTAGGATCTCGATCTTAACAGGCTTGATAGAAACATTTTTACTCTTTGTTGCAAACCAAATAAAATAAAGTACAATAAACACATCAAGTGTAAAATGAAAACACTAAACTTGTAAATTCCATAACCCTTTTATAAACTTCTCACGACGGCACAAATCATTATACAGCGGCAGTTTGTTTTCTCACCGGAATCAATTCTGGGTAACATTCTTTTTCCGATAATATTGTAAAAGAAGCAATCTTCTTAAACCATTGTATATGAAACCCTTGTTATTTGCATTGGACATTTATGTTTAAAAATGTGTTTTTTAATATTGATTTGTGATTATATGTTGGTTTCATGATCTGGGTATGTAGAATTTTGTAAAGATGTGATCTTTTTTTATAAAAATGGTTGAATAGTGAAGAATTTTGTACTTTTTGGATAATGTGTTATATGATTATGGGACTTGTGTTGGTTATGTTTAGTGGAAACAAAGTTATTTGCTTTTTTGTTATTAGTACGGGAACTCGAATGCTTTTTTCGTGATTAAACGAACGTGGAAGTGATGAATGTATATGTTTTTTACTTTTTAGTGACTAGTGTGAAGGCGAAAACTTATAAGAGACTGATGTTTGCATAGAGAAAGTAAGGATCAGTGAAATTGTTGTCATTATATGATAGAGATTTGTTGATTGTTTTGTGTAGCATTGAATTTCATATCTGTGGAGTGTTATGGGATAATGTATGATTGATAATGGGGCTTGTATTGGGTAAGTTTGCGTGGAAGCAAAGTTAGTTGCTTTTGTACGGAGTATATGTTAAGGCTTAAGTACAGGAACTCGATGATCGTAAACAAAAAAATGTGTGCTTTCTCGCGATTAAACAAAACAAGATTGGCCAAGTACCTGTTTTACCCACTCACTATCTAGACTAGACTAAGCCCTCGTGCGTTATATGTTTTAATTCGGTCAAAGAATCCTTCCTTATGATATAACGTAGAACTGAGTTTAAGTGTGTAAATTATAAAATGAATAGTGAAGCTAAATGGCTAAACTGTCCTTATATGGCTAAACTCACATAAGCAACTACCTAAGTAATGAGATTGTAAAGTGTGTGATTTATTAGAAGCGAGGCCTATATCATTTTATAGATGTCCAAGAAGGTCACACTTCTATTCACTATAATTCTCCTATAGTGTTTGGTGAATTACATCACTGACTGATGATTGGTTAATCATATATTTAGATCCTCCCTGGATTTTTTATTGTTAAATAATGAAAAAATATTATTCTCTCAACATTTTTTTTTCTCGGTGATATGTGTACTAGGTTGACATACAATGCCTAAACAAAAGAAGGTACCGCAAAAGTCTGGATTGAGGCATCGTAAGGCAACCCCATATTCTTTACGACTATGTCATTCAAAGATCATAAAAGATTACCGTCACAAGAAACAAATAAAGGCGTCTGAGAAGAAGGAATGGAAAGACGCAACTTGTTCTGTTTGTATGGAATACCCTCACAAAGCTGTTCTTCTACTCTGTGACTCATATCACAAGAACTGTCGCCCATACATGTGTGATACTGGTTACCACTATTCCAATTGCTTAGACCAGTATAAGAAAGCCTATACTAAGGTCAACTTGGCCCAAAATGACCCAAACATTAGTTCTGACACGGAAGAACTTTTATGCCCACTTTGTCGTGGTCAAGTAAAAGGATGGACTGTGGTGAAACGGGCACGCAAGTATCTGAATGCCAAGAAGAGGAGTTGTATGCAAGACGACTGTTCATTTGTTGGGTCGTATAAAGATTTAAGGAAGCATGTGCGGGCTATTCATCCTTTGGCCCGACCCAGAGAAGTAGACGCGTCACTTGTTGAGAAATGGAAGAAGCTTGAAAATGATAGTGAATTAAATGATGTGATAAGTACAATTTATTCAACAATGCCAGGCGCAGTTATAGAAGGGGATTATGTGATTGAAAATGATAATCGGAATTTTTCTAGAGTAAGAAGGTTCGGTCATCATCGCCTAGATACTCGTACTCGTTTTGCACCGAGGTATAGTCATAGAAGTTATCCAAGGAATGTTAGTAGCAGTTATGCATTAGGATCAAGGAATGTTGGTAGAAGTTATGCATTACTTCCAAGGCATCATGAAATATCACAATCATCTGAAGATGCTGGCAGGCATGTTGATAATCGCAATCGGTGGGTTGGTTCTGACACTCATCAGTATATTTCATCATCCGCATATGATTATGAATATGATTCATCATATGAAGATGTAGATGATTATGAAGTCTTCATTAACGAGCCTGCGCGTACTTACAGTTCTCACGGTGGCATTAATCAATCATCATCATCAGAAGAATCAACGTCAGATGATGACGTCATCATTACGGGGTCTACTCGTAATTATGCAGATGACGATGGTAGTATTGAGGGGCATGTTCGTAATGACACCCGCAGACGCGGAACCAGGCTGCCTTATGCTGGCTCAGGCATGAGGCGGGTGAGGCTTGGCGGCGCACGCTGAAGGCACTTTTTTTTGGTTAGGGCTTTGATTGGGTCATATTCAGACCAAAATATCTATTGGATGGTTTTCTTCTCTTTATAAGCTGTGGTTTTTAGGTTACATTTTGTTATGGGATTTTTTTTTTCAAACGATTTTATGACTTTTAGACATTATAATGTTATGATACACAATAATTAAGCTCAATGCACAGCATAAGAGACAAGATATTCTCTTTTCTTTATGATTTTCGTCGCAGTGCTCAAAATTTGTTGAGCCGACATGTCAGTTGCTCATTTTTTTCTAATACTTTACCTTTCTCTAGGGTTGTTCAAGCCACATTTTGAAGGCATTTGATTAGCTTCTAACATTATAGGTTAAATCTGCTGTTAAGTTCTTGGATGTATGGTGATTTCTGTTATGGTTTATGTTTCAGCATGATTGTTTTATAGGAGGTAGCGTAATGTTGTTTTTATGCCTGAAACAGAGTCTAAACTTTTACAAGGAAATTGCAATGCCAAATTTCTTACCAAGTTTTATGAGATAATTGTTAGTTTGTTACTATAGAGTTGATACTCTTGCATCACCCTTTACTCATTTAGTACCAGTTTTCAAAAATCACTGTTCATTTTTAAGTTTTTTTTTTTAAAAAAAACTTTAACCCCTTTAACTTGCTACAAACTTTTCTTTTGCATTACGGAGTATAATTAATATTAACATTAATTACTTTCACACTTAATAAATTACTAAAAACGTAAAAATGACTAATCTGTTAGACTAATATATACTCATCATCAACTATCATTAGCATCTACCATCAAATTAGTGATTTAAATATTCTTTAATCTTCAAAGTTAAATCATCTTTAGGTTCAACTTGTATAGCATTTGTTTAACAATGGTTACAATTGAACACATAAGTGTTGCATTAAGAGTGATACTATAAATTGGTAAGTCAATCTTAAAAACGTAAAAAAATGTTCATTTGCGGGTATAATGCTATTTCTTAAAAATTTCAATTCTTCTTTTAAAACTAAACTTTGGGTTGTCTGTCTAAACTTTATTTGATTGACTTATAACTAAAAAAATTGAAAAACCAACAAACTTATTTTTATTTATATATTTGTTGTTCAAGAACTCTTAAATTTTGATGATTTTTATTTGTGCTATGCGAGTAATAAGTTAGTAACATGAAATAACAAAAAGTAAACAAATAAGAACTACCATAAATAACAAACATCAAAGAAGCTTTTACATATGATATTTCTTAGTTTGTTCATTATACATTTGCAAACTTTTTGCATTTATAAACTTATCAATATTGCTACTTTCTACCGATGTGGGAAGTGAAATTGGGGGCAATTTCATATCTCCCCTCCTTTTAGTTAGAAATTTCATATAAACTTAGGATCAAATGAGAAGAACTCTTAAAATGAGAAGGATGAGAAATAACTATAACCACATATTAGAGATGCATCGACTTGATTTAGATGCATCCCTAATCTTTTAGATGCACCCTAATATATTTTCTAGCTAAAAATTAGATGTATATACATATATTAGATGCATTTTAGCAAGTTAGGAAAATCCTATGTATTTTTCGTCCTATGCGGGTCAAATTTGTTGCAAATACTACTTTGCATCGTTTTAACTTTAAAATTACTTTTTGAAACTAATTGAGATGCATCTAAATGGATATAGATGCATCTAATTCAAGTCGACGCATCTCAAATATGTGGTTATAGTTATTTCTCATCCTTCTCATTATAAGTTTTCTTCTCACTGGATCCTTACCCATTTCATATATACCCAAACATGCATTAAAAACTTTGTACATTATGCATTCAATACTTTCACTTTGAATATAGAGTGATATATGAAGTTAATCCAAATTGAATTATACTATATTGTGTCGGTTGATAAGGGTCAACTTTTTCATAGTGCATTAGCTTTACAGTAACATAAATTAATTCAGATTGCAAAAGACTGACACTTAATATAACATGATAAGTTGTGAAATATTGCCATAGAGCATACCATTTGTGATACAACTGTGAAGATGAGAATCATTTGATGACAAATTCATATTTCAACTTTACAAGTGGTACTTAGCCAACTTAATATGCTATGAAACCTTTACTCGCTAGTAACAAAATCTGAGATATATTTAAATACTTTTCACTTTCTATAGATCACAAGTCAACGAGTATAAGAAGATAAAGAAAATAGTTACAAAGAAAACGTTAAAGTGCATCGTAAGTTTTGTACTTACCGGTGAAAAGCCAAAAATCAAAATGACATATACTTTAGAATCATGTACCTCTATATCAATTTTTTGGGTAAATTCTTAAGTCTTAAATTGACAGAAGTTATTATCAATGTTGTAACAGAACATACGTGCTGTCATGGCGCAACAAAACTTTAAACACAATTCTAAGATATTTATGTCTCCTGTAACATTTTACTTCTCTGGTAGTTGTTCATTAGCTAAAAGTGTGTTGTAAAAGTGATTATTGCAAACTACAAGAATTTTTAATAGTGATTGGAGCTTTGAAACATATGGACCCAATTACCCAAACACCATACGTCGCACAAACATTTATTTGACAAGAAAACAAAACAAATAGATGATTATAACCCACAAATCGACATTTGTGTTCTATTCAATTTACTTCTTTGGAGCAAGTCTTGACTTGATCTTTTCCACCTCTTTGGTTCCAACTTGGAATGTTTTCGTCAAAACAACATCTTCTACTGTGGGAGACGATGCAAACAAAGCGTTTGCCACCCTTTGAGTACCGGGCAACTGACTGTTAAATCCAACAATAACGGCAGCAGGAACTTTTCCACTGTTTAACTGGTAATGAATTAAGCCTCTAGGAAATGTAAAGATTTCACCAACTTTGATGGTCTTGGAAAAGAGTTTGTTTTCTGTTGTTATGAAGCCGACATCTAATTCACCCTCTAGCACAAACACAATCTCAGTGGCTCGTGGGTGAGTGTGTGGTGGGTTTATACCACCTGGTGCATAATCAATGCGAGCCATGGACACGCCTAAGGTGTTTAGCCCATTGATTTGTTGCACAGAGGCTGATGTCACAGTTGCACCAAATGTGTTGTTGGTGAGTGCGGGCTTTGCTAGCCCCGCGAAGAAAAAATCATCCGATGATATGTTGCTTTTACAGGCGAATCCATTCATTTTTGCACCTGTGTTTTATACAATAAGTTATTAAACTGTAAAATTTCATTCATGATTCATCTCATGTACTATAGAAAAAAGTAAAATTTTATATATGAACAACTGATTACATCCAATCCACTATGCATCCGCTAGTTGACCAGAACTTGGTAAATCACAGCATGAAACTGAGAAATCAAATGTTGATATATTCTCAAGATTGTAAGTTGCTTTTGTTCTTAAAGTTTTGAGCATGTCATCAATTTTTATGTACTCACCAACTTAAATATAACAAATCTAACTGAATGACGTAACATAAACATAGTGCAGTAGATATTTACTTGCGAAATGTTGATGATGACCAACGTTGCTAAACATTAATAAAAGTCTAGTGTATTAATGAAGGTAGTGTTAACATGATATGTGTTAATTAAATACCAACATAATTAACCACTAAATCAGTTAAAGGCATCTTATATTTCAGGGATTGGTTTTCATAGCTCAAATAGATTAAAGAACATAGATATCTATGCATGCAAGAACATGAAATACCTGAGGCAAGATCCGCGACGCAGACATCTTGAAGCAGGTCAGGATCCGCTGATACGAAAGAAGCCAAAAAGATTGCCATCATCATGCCAATCACCAAACCATAATCACTAGTAGCCATGATATATAAACAAATATATAAGAGGCTCTTTCTACTTTGTTCGAAAAGTGGGTTTGAGTTGAAAGACAAATGGTGGGTATGTTGTATTTATAATGGGTCGAAAGAGAAGACATTTTGACAGCAATTTCAGATGGGTAGCTGGTCCCTTTCAAGTCTTTTAAATCTATGTTTGGAATTTCCCATTTTTGTTTTGGTAGTAAAATAACTGTCAACTGGAGATCCTTCATCTAGATAAGGTTTTAAATAGCTTACTCTATTTTTATTTTTTCAGCATGAAATTGAAGTGCGTATGTGAAACTAAAATGGTCCGATTCACACCGTTTTTTTTCATATGACTATTTCAAGTTTCAATTAAAAAGTAGATATACAGATATCAATAGATCATAACTGATAACATTAGAGTTTATAAAGGTATCAACCGAAAATGATAAAATTTGAAAGTCGTTGTGACAAAGATTTATAATTAGTCTATGCATTATTTTCTCCATCTGAAAAATACTGTCTATGTTATTAAGGAAATATTGTCTACGTTATTATATTTGTCTGCCTTAACTAAGAAATTTTCATAAGGTAAAACCATGATTTGTATGTATATATGATAACAAATAATGACTATCAAAGTTTGTTAACTTATCAGATTGGTCGCACAACTTTCTTTTCACAAAGCATTATTTACTTTGTCATCAACAAAAATCTACCTTGACTTTCACATAAAGTCTGTTTTGTTTGCAAACTAGTCTGCTAAGAAGTGCTTATCTTACTATTAAATAAAAAGAACTTCTTACCTTACATTTGATCTTTGTGTGTATGCAAGTTCGTAACTATACTATTCGGCTCGATACGCCATCGTTGCTATGCAAGTAATAAGCTATTACTCTTTGGATCTATGAAATACTGAGTAATAATTTTGCTAACAACATCAATTAGTTGCCGCCGAAGATAAACATATATGAAATAACAAAAGTAAACAAATAAGAAATACCATAAATAACAAACATCAAAGAAGCTTTTACAGTACCTATCACTATTTACTATACATTAATAAACCTTTTGCATTTATAAACGTATCAATATTGCTACTTTCTACCGATGTGGGAAGTGAAATTGAATTATACTATATTGTCATATTGTGGCAGTTGATAAGGGTCAACTTTTTCATAGTGCATTAGCTTTACAATAACATAAATTAATTCAGATTGCAAAAGATTGATGCTTAATATAACATGATAAGTTGTGAAATATTGCCATAGAGCATACCATTTGCGATACAACTTTGAAGATGATTTAGAAACAAATTAATATTACAATTTACAACTTTACAAGTGGTACTTAGCCAACTTAATATGCTATGAAACCTTCACTCGCTAGTAACAAAATATGAGTTATATTTAGATACTTTCCACTTTCTATAGATCACAAGTCAACGAGTATAAGAAGATAAAGAAATAACAACAAAGAAAACGTTAAAGTGCATCGTAAGTTTTGTACCTAAAGGTGAAAGGCTGAAAATCGTAATGACATATACTAGCACACGAGTTGTTTTAAGTTTATCCAATAGTGTTACGCCCCGTGCCCGATTTGACCAAAATTTTAAACTTTTACACGGAAATGACATGACACAAAACTGACCTTTTGTTACTCTTTAAATAACTGACAACAATCTATTACCAACCAGCCTTTAAGACTATTTTTAAATGAAACTAGACTCAATTACTTTTAAAATAACGGGTGGTACGCCTTCTAACGACTTACGGATTAAAAGATATGATTTTTCTAACATGACCCATTTTCTGCACTAATTGCTGTCCCGTTTTCATACTTAACTAAAACAACTAAAACTCAACTTCTATAACTCGATAATCAACGAAACTTTCATAGATCTTTAACATAACATAATACATCATTTTCATAAACATTTTTGGTCTAAACGACCCGTGAACACGTACTTTAACAAGCGACGGGTGTTTTGCCAAACACCTGTTTTTGACCCATTTTCAACTTAAGTTAAATACAACTTGAGCATAGCTCATATGCATACTTAAAAACTGGACTCTGACAATACAAATCAACATTACAAAACATTTGATACTTGGGGGTTCAACCTTGACTCGAGCTCGGTATCTATCATAATTTATTTGTCTAATATCAACAAGCGCTTCCAACCTTATTAGCGCCATGAGCTACTATCCGCGCCATCTTTTAAATCAATACAAACCTACAAAATGGTTAAATAACTAAACCGTAAGCATTACGCTTAGTAAGTAAAAAGGATAATCATATGATATAATACATCATTAATCACATAAGTATCATTCACATCACATTTGTCCATAAGACTACTTTCATCAATACTTGCACATCACTTTTAATACACATATCATCAATCAAACATAACGCTTACATACCTTACATAATCACAATTGACTTAAACACAACTTTGGCTAGTCTTGCCAAACTAGCCTTAGGGGGTGTTTCTTTTTTTTTGTTAGCTAAGGGATGCGTGGGGCCTATGTGGGACCCACGGCTGTTAAATGGTCTTAATGGGGAGAGTCTCCATTATACCACTCACATGGGGATAGAGGCATTAGTGGAAAAATGGTGGGCTCCACATAAAAAAAACATTATTATATACTTTGTGTGGACCCATTCCCTTAGCTAAGGGAAAAAGAAACACCCCCTTAGTCTATTCTTAATCCAAGCTCACTAAGTCAAGTGTCTCATAAACCTTCACTATCATCTTCCACATAACACATATATGATTAAATCAATATAATCTCATGTCATAACCATTTTACTTACCTTGAATCCAAGCTATGCTATCAATAATCATCATCATAATCATCATCATCCTTCACGCTTGCAATCTAGGTCAAAATCATATCAACATAAACACTTAATTAAACTAATATAACAATGATTATACAACCATAGCTCACCTCTAATTATCATATAATCATATATTGATCATATGATAATTAACCCATAAAATTATTAACTTTAACCTAATGTAAATAATCTCATAATCACTATAACTCTTTAATTTAACTTAAAACATCATTTACCCACTTTCCCCAAATTAGGGTACATGAACCCTAACTCTTCAAATCATCAAATTCAACTAAAGAAAGGTTACTTACTTGTGGGAATCATTGTTAAAGCTTAACTTGACATGGAATCACTAACTCTTCAATTACTAGATCATCAAAGCTTCATCTTCCCTCCATTTTTTCTTTGTAAACCGACACACACACATTCTTTTGAATAAATGGGAATTATGTGGAATTATCCAGGAAATACTAGGATACATTAGTTATAAGTTTGGTCATTTGGCAATAGTAGTCCCTCTAGTACTATAACAATTCATCCTTGGTACTAGAACAAGTTGGTTCTAGTGCCATTTTGAGGAATTGGCAAGATTAGTCCCTGCAGGCTAGAACAAGGTGGTTCTAGTACTAAAACAAGTTGGTTCTAGTATTATTTTAGGATTCTGTCAACTTAGGCCCCTCAAATTCTTTTCCTTTATACTAGTGACACATAATACTTTCTAAACCACATTACACATTCTTAATACTTATAGCTTAACTCTCGGTTTGACTAGCCAATCATGTAAAGCGTTGTGAACTTATGAAAGTCATAGTCAAACTTACTCAAGTATCATTTATCCACTTAGTCAAACACATTATTCTTAGTCAATTTCATCTAGAGTCATACCCGTTTAAAAAACGGGTTTTGGGTGTAACAAATAGGACCAAGGAATGTTGGTAGAAGCTGTTCATTACTTCCAAGGCATCGTGAAATATCACAATCATCTGAAGATGCTGGCAGGCATGTTGATAATCGCAATCGATGGGTTGGTTCTGGCACTCATCAGTATATTTCATCATCCGCAGATGATTATGAATCTGATTCATCATATGAAGATGTAGATGATTATGAAGTCTTCATTAACGAGCCTGCACATACTTACAGTTCTCACGGAGGTGGCATTAATCAATCATCATCAAAAGAAGAATCGATGTCAGATGATGACGTAATCATTACGGGGTCTACTCGTAATTACAATTCCCGCCGTGGCAGGTCTCAATCATCATCAGATGCTGATTTCATCATTACAAGGTTTGGTATTAATTATAGTTTCCCCATTAGCGGGTCTCAATCATCATCAGAAGATGGATCATCTTCAGATTATGCAGATGATGTTGGTAGTACTGAAGGGCATGTTCGTAGTGACACCCGCAGACGCGAAACCAGGCTGCCTTATGCTGGCTCAGGCATGAGGTATGTGAGGCTTGGCGGTGCACGCTCAAGGCACTTTTTTTTGGTTAGGGGTTTGATTAGGTCATATTCAGACCAAAATATCTATTGGATGGTTTTCTTCACTTTATAAGTTATGGTTTTTAGGTAACATTATTATTATTATTATTATTTTTCAAATCGATTTTATGACTTTTTAGATGTTATAATGCTATGATACACAATAATTAAGCTCTCTGCACAGCGCATGAGTTAAGATATTCTCTTTTCTTTATGATTTTTTATCGCAGTGCTCAAAATTTGTTAAGCCGACATGTCGGTTGCTCATTCTTTTTCTAATACTTTACCTTTCTCTAGGGTTGTTCAAAAGGCATTTGATTAGCTTCTAACACTAGTAATTATGGGTTAAAAATCTGCTGTTGTTTTACTATCATGCCAAAAAAAAAAAAAAAAAAAAAAAAAAAAAAAAAAAAAAAAACTACTTCAACCCCTTTAACTTTCTAGAATTTATGCAACATTAATCAATTCTATACTTAAATTTCTTAAAACTTAAACATAAGTTATGTTGTTTTGCTATCATGCCAATCAAAAAAATATGATAATAACATATATCATTAAATTTATTATTTAAAAATTGTTTAATCTTCAAAATTTAATCATCCTTGGGTTCAATTCCTATAGTATTTGTTCAACGGAGGTTACAATTAAACGCATAAGTGTTGTATTAAGGGTGGTCAATTGGCAAAAATCTTAAGTATATAAAATAATAAAAGAGAAAAAACTGTAGAAAAATATTCATTTACTGCTGCATTGCGCGAGTATAATGCTATTTCTTAAAAATTTCAATCTTCTTTTAAAATGAAACTTGGGGTGTTTGTCTAAGGTTTATTTGATTAACTTCTATAAGCTTATTGAAAAAATTGAAAACCAACAACAACAACATACTAAATCTCGTCGGGGCCAGGTATGAGGACAAAAATTAAAAAACTAACAAACTTATTATTATTTTTTATATTAAAACTCTTAAATTTTTTGATTATTTTTCTTTGTGTATGCGAGATGCGAGTTCATGACTATAATTATTTTACGTTGCCGCTGCTATGCGAGTAATAAGCTAATACTCGTTCATGACTATAATTATTTTACGTTGCCGCTGCTATGCGAGTAATAAGCTAATACTCTTGGTCTATGAAATACTCGTAATAATTTTGCCACCAAGCTAAACAAACATGCAATAACAAAAAATAAACAAATATGAAATTAACCATAAATGACAAGCATGAAAGAAGCTTTTACATATGATGAATTTCAATTTGTGTACAATGCACTAAGAAACCTTTTGCATTTATAAATGTATCACTATTGCTACTTTCTACCGATGTGGGAGTGAAATTGAATTGTACTATATTGTGGCAGTTGATAAGGGTCAACTTTTTCATACTGCATTAGCTTTACAGGTAACATAAATTAATTGAGATTGCAAAAGAGTGACGCTTAATATAGCATGATTAGTTGTGAAATATTGTCATGGAGCTTACCATTTGCGATAAAACTGTGAAGATGAGAATCATTTGAAAACTTAATTAATATTACAGCTTTACAAGTAGTACTTAGCCAACTGAATGTGCTATGAAACCTTTACTCGCCAGTAACAAAATCCGAGTTATATTTAAAAACTTTTCACTTTCTATAGATCACAAGTCAACGAGTATAAGAAGATAAAGAAAATAGCTACAAAGAAAACGTTAAAGTGCATTGTAAGTTTTGTACCTAACGGTGAAAGGCTGAAAATCAAAATGACATATACTTTAGAATCATGTACCTGTGTATCAATTTTTTTGGCAAATTCATAAGTCTTTAAATTGATAGAAGTTATTATCAATGTTGTAACAAAATGTACTATCATGGCGCAACAAAACTTTAAACACAATTCTAAGATATTTATGTCTATTAGCTGTACATTAGCTGCTAGTTATATTAGGAATAGAGTTAGGCCGAGTCCAAGACCTGTGGCACCATCGTCTAGGTCATCCGGGTGTAAACATATTACGCTCGCTTAATAAAAATAAAGACATTCGATGTAATAAATCTAATGTTTCTTCTGTCTGTGAGTCTTGCATTTTTGGTAAACAAACAAAGTTACCATTTTCTGATTCCACTTCTTGCACCTTATCTCCTTTTGATATTATACATAGTGACTTATGGACATCCCCAATTGCTAGCTCAAGTGGTCATCGTTATTATATTTTGTTTCTAGATGACTATTCTAATTTTCTTTGGACTTTCCCACTGGGACAAAAATCACAAGTTTATGATATCTTTCTCGCATTTAGCAACTTTATTCGTACTCAATTTAAATATACTATAAAATGTTTTCAATGCGACAATGGAAAAGAATAGGACTAAGTTTGTAAATACGCAAGATACTTTCTCAAAAGTACCGAAATACGTAATCTACTAAAGATATTACTTATATCGCTAATAAACTTTCAAATTTTGCACAATATACGTAATATTGACCGGATTTTTACCTGTTTGACCGGTTTGCAGGTTAAAACTATAAAAAACTGACATTATTGGTCCCTGTGGTTTGCGTCCGTTTTCACCAGTCATCCTTATACTCTTTTTTCAGTTATAAAAGTTACAATAATGGTCCTTATCGTTTGGGTTGACTTTCACCTTTAGTCTCT
>LBNU01012651.1:19625-36072 GCA_014162995.1 Artemisia annua | reverse complement strand
TTAAGTATTGTAGATGAGTGGTGAGTTCATCAAAGGGTTTAAACATCGTTAAAACTGAAACCGTGAGTCGAAAACGTGTTTGGTGACACCGGTTCTTCATAAAAGTGACGTAAACTATAAAAATGAAACGACAAGTATAAAACTCACTTGTAAATATGAGAATAGGTTAAAATGAATAAAATATGTAAAATTATCATAGTCTAAGGTTGGTTCATGTTGTTAAAACCATAAAACGTAAATTTAAATCGCGTAGAACATAAAAGGTGCAAGGTTTACGTAAAAATGGAAAAAGTGAATTATGACTTTTAAAAGAGGATTGTAAGGAACCCATGATGGATAAAAAGTGTAGAATTGACATAGTCTAGTCGCGGTTGAATGAATTGAATGTACGCGAATAACTTCCGACGAAGTTGATTATTTAAAAAAAAGAATACTTACATAATAAAATATTAAAATTTGTGACATGAAAATTTACGAAATGTCACAGTACCGAATACAACATCACTTCAGGTATGAACAAACACAATACCGACATTAGTAAAGTGATCAAAGAATTTATTTTTCTCAAAACTTCATATTTTTATGTGACAAAACATTTTTACAAAAGTATTGTTGTAATTAAAAAGAAATGTTTTAATAAATAAAATAAATTTGAATTTCAAATCTCCCAACAACTATATTTCCCGCCTAAACCAGATAAGTTTTTCACCAGATAAAATTTCACCACGTCAGGACAAAAATAGAAGCGTATGTCGGGACGGTCCCGTAAATAGAGCGACGGTCCCTTATATATATAGGAGCGTCCAACTTTAAGGGACCGTCCCCCGCTCCTCTTGGTAACTATAAATATTGAACTCACAGAAAAACAAGCCTCTTTGCACAAAACTTTATGTTCTTTCTTCCTCCTCTCTTTGATCACAATAACGTGTTGATATGTGTTTATAAGTGATCCCGTCATCCTCTATCTCAAGTGCAAGAGAAGAACACTCGTAATTGTCAAGAAACGAAGTGTTAGAGTCCAGTCATTACGCACACGTAACTAGTGTTATGATTCTCTTCTTCAACCTCCAAACTCTACTTGTATATATTTGTGTAGTGTCTCTGTTGTTGAACTGCTGGTTTGAAGTCATCCTCCATTAAGATTTTGTGGGTACAGAAATCAGGATTAATACCCTTGATGTCGGAGAGTTTCCAAGCAATTGCTTGCTTGTGTGACTTTAGAACCTTTATGAGAGCAGCTTTTTCCTCATCTTTCAAGTCTTTAGCAATAATGACGGGTAATTTATCATCACCCTCTAGAAATGCATACTCAAGAAAGTATAAGCCTTCACCTCTTTTTGTTTTCCACTGTCAGCTGTGTCCCAAGTGCTATCTCCATCCCAATGTCCTCCCATAGCACATAGATTACGATAGGCTTGTGATACGCGTTGAGCAGGTCTTAAATTTATAACGTCTCGTCTACCTGATTGGATCAACACATGTTAATACAAATAATGTCAAACACGTTATTTGCATTATTCGGTCTCTTTACATTTTGATAATCACAAAATATAAAAACACGTTACGTAAAACTACACTTAATAATTTTTTTATCGAGAAAAATCGTTTCAACAACGTACTGAATACAACATCACTTCAGGTATGAACAAACACAATAACGACATTAGTAAAGTGATCAAAGAATTTATTTTTCTCAAAACTTCACATTTTTATGTGACAAAACATTTCTAAAAAAGTATTGTTGTAATTAAAAAGAAATGTTTTAATAAATAAAATAAATTTGAATTTCAAATCTCCCAACAACTATATTTCCCGCCTAAACCAGATAAGTTTTTCACCAGATAAACTTTCACCACATCAGGACAAAAATAGAAGCGTATGTCGGGACGGTCCCGTAAATAGGGCGACGGTCCCTTATATATATAGGAGCGTCCAACTTTAAGGGACCGTCCCCCGCTCCTCTTGGTAACTATAAATATTGAACTCACAGAAAAACAAGCCTCTTTGCACAAAACTTTATGTTCTTTCTTCCTCCTCTCTTTGATCATAATAACGTGTTGATGTGTGTTTATAAGTGATCCTGTCATCCTCTATCTCAAGTGCAAGAGAAGAACACTCGTAATTGTCAAGAAACGAAGTGTCAGAGTCCAGTCATTACGCACACGTAACTAGTGTTATGATTTTCTTCTTCTACCTCCAAACTCTACTTGTATATATTTGTGTATCTGACTTATGTGTATGTCGCGATTAGTTGTGTTAGGACATATTGTGTAGTCCCTGTAATAGTTTGTGGATTAGGACTGGGTGATCGTCCACTTGTAGATTAGGACGGGGGTGATCGTCCGTGTGAAGATAAGGACATGGTGATCGTCCGTGTGAAAACTAAGACTGGGTGAAGGTTCGTGAAGACTTGAATTGGGTAAAGATTCAAGTGGACGGGGTGATCGTCCGTGTAGCCACTTGGGCTTTTGTGTAGATTGGTTCTAGCTAGCATTAGGACTTGACATTTCGCTTAGTGTCGTTAAACCGGTGTAAGTTTTGGTGCACTGTTTGCTCCACCAAAAAGGAATGTGTTGACATAGTGATTGTGAACTCTTTAGTGTGGTACTCGAGGAGTGGAGTAGGGCGAATAGTGAGCTTCGTGCCGAACTACTATAAATCTCTGTGCCCTGGTTTGGTTGTCTTATTCCTTTACTTCTTGTCATTTACTTTATTTAGTTCACATATTATTATTGTGTTTATATACATTAGATAGATATCACATAACTTCGAATCAAACGTTTTTCAAAAAGAACCATAAAGAAATTAAAAGTTTTAAAACGTAGTTTTAAAATGTAATTTTTTAAACGTAATTTAAAAAGGACTATAAAGAAATTAATAAGTTTTACTTTATTTAGTTTACATATTATTATTGGTTACATGTATTTTTTTTTCTATTTCTTTTCAAAATTATTGAATAAGATCAATTATCATTTTACTTTAGGAAGTTTAGGGAATTTAAAAAAAATATAAGATTTGTACTTATCATAAACGAAAATTGTTTAAAAAAAAAAAATACAAAAAATGAATTTTTGTTACTATATTTTTTTCTTTTCAAAATCATTGAATAAGATCAATTCACATTTTACTTTACAAAATAGACAAAAATTTTAAAAATATAAGATTTATTCTTATCATAAATAAAGATCAAAATACTTACTTTTTTGAATTAAGAACACAATATCCTTTATCTCAATCGAACCCGGAAGAATAATGCCGTTATTTGATGATTATTTTGAGTTTTGATTCGTTAGTGATGACTGCTTAGGAAGGGATGCGTGAAAAATTGCGTTGTTTTTTATTGTGGTTGTGCTTGGTTTAGTGAAATTCTAGTAGTTCTTTTTAAAAGGTTATTTAAGGTCTTTTTGAAGTGCTCCATATCTTTACTACTTATAAAGAGTGTACGTGTTTTCTTGAATTTTGAAACTCAAAATTTAGATTAGTATAGTTTGCCTAAATTACTTATAAGTACCTCTTAAACTTGACAACTCTTCAAAAACTTAACTAAAATTATGTCTTTTTGATCAATTCTAAACTTGACAACTTAAAAAAAAAACACACTTTATTAATATTAAAAAACACGCGTTTTGTATTCAAATAAACACACGCTTTGCATCAAAGATCGAATCAGAATCACGATTTCATAAGTAATCATTTGCCGCTATTACCATCACTTTGCGCACGTATTCGATACATAAACAAATAGATTAAGAGTTGAGTTCTTTTACATACCAAACTTTTCTTATACATACCAAGGGGCTCATCTCTACCATTCATCTAAAAATAAATCAATGGTTGAGATTAAAATCATTTTAATATTTCACATATTTTTTTTATAATTTAAATATCTCTTAAACCGTTAATCGTTAAACGAAACTAATTACATCATCGCGACGAGCATTTAATTATTTTTCTATAGACGGGCACTTTGATATACTTTCGCAGATATTTCATCTAGTCAGAGAATATAGATAGATAGATTAAAACATACGAGTAACTTTCATCAAAATTACCAAAAGGCTTGTTTTACAATGATACTCCTTGTTATACGAGTAACTTTCAAATCCTGCTTAGCAAATGTGAGATAGTCTTTTAACATGTATTTCGTCCGATAGTTAATTGTCTTCTAAAAAAAACTTTCAACAAAGTTAAAAATTAAAAAACCATTATTTACATTTCTATAAAAAATCACAATTTACCCCAACAAATCTTGACTTAACAACACTTTCGTTACCAACTCCGTTATCTTCCCATCTTCCCCAAACAAAAAACAGTCGCCGTTATCAAACAAACCCTAAAAACATCAACCAACCCAATCACTCAAACAATCAATGGCGTCCAAATTCGGTATGGCCGGCGGTATACCGGAACGTCGAGTCCGTCCGGTATGGGACGCAATCGATTCTCGTCAGTTTAAAAACGCTCTCAAACTCTCAACCGCGCTTTTATCCAAACACCCTAACTCTTCATACGCTCTTGTAAGTATAGTTTTATTCACTGCGTTTTTAGGTGTAACTGTTTGTTTTTTTTTAGATATTTTATCGTTTTTAGATATTTTATCCATGTAATGTAGATATTTTTACTGTGTGTTTTTTAGGTTTAACTGTGTGTGTTTTTTAATCAGAATGAGTAGTTTGTTACGGAGTATTGTTTATTTTATTATATCGAAATATTTTTGAAGTGTTTTAGATATTTTACTGTGTGTTTATTGTATAGTGTTATTATTTCGAGATTCGATTGAAGTGTTATCGTTTTTTAGATATTTTATCCATGTAATGTAGACGTTTATCCGTGTGTTTTTAGATGAAACTGTGTGTGTTTTTGTTATTAGAATTGAGTAGTTTGATATTGTAGCGTTGTTATATCGAGATTTCATTGATGTGTTATTGATGTAATGTAGTTAGTTCATTTAAGTGAACGAGGTGTATAAGTAGTTGTGTAGATGAAGGAGTAAACTAAGTATACTACGAGCTATGTTTGTAGAATTGATGTGTGAAGGTCGATATGTTGTATTCAAATGGTAGATTCGTATTTAGTTTGTGTAATTTAATAAAATGTTTCTTTAGCGTTGGATATATGATTGTTTTATTGTATATATATTAGGAGTATTTTGTTAGGATTGAACTAGTTGTATATATTTTGCGATAGTTGTGTTCAAGTGTGTTTTTATTCGCTATGAATGATTTGGTATGTTATAGTGTTATGTAATGTGGATAGTTTGTGTTGAGTATGAATGTAGATGTGGAATTAGGGTTCAATGAATCTTGAAGATGAATATTGATGTACAATTATGGTTAAGATGAAATTTTTAGATATCAGCTATACTAACTTTAGTGATTTGGCTTTTTATGAAATGAATTGAGAAAAAGCGAAGAACAGGGGATTGATGTTAGAGATACTAAGACAGTGATAGTGAGTTGTTAGGTTTAGATTTGTATACCTTTCATGTCTACGAGATACATTCTCAATATTACTTACTTTCATCAGCTCTATATTTTGTAACTAGAGCTCAATAGTTTTGCAATCTTGGTGTATCTAATCGATAGACACCCTCATAGCATGTGTCCATGAATCCTTGACTTTGCACAATTTGGATGGGAACTTTAGATAGGGCAACCGACTTTCTAACAAGTAACAACAACAACAATACCCAATCCCACCGGAGGGGGGGGGGTATGGGGGAGGTAGAATGTAGACTGATTATACCCATAACTCAGGGAAACCGAGGGTAGGGAGACTGCGTTTAGGAAGACATCCTGCAAGTGTATGTGTGAGTGTGAGTGTGCTCAAATGTATGTGAATGTGTGAGTGTGTGAAATTATATAGAGAAATTGTATAAGCATATAGACACATAGCAACATATTAGGCTAGAGACACATACCATTATAAAAGTTTAGAGTAATAGCGACATATAAGCATACAATACGCATGAAAGCGTAGAACACATAAAGCACATAAGAGCAACTGAGCAAGTGTGGCACCCACAATATGGTCAGAGATATAAATAAAAGCAATAGGATAATGGGTATACAAGCATAAAGACATGGGAAACATAAAAGCATACACGCATGCTAGGAAATTGGGCGTGTTAGCAATTATAATTCTATGTCTCAAGGGAGCAACGAAGTTTGTAGATGGGTATCGCTATGGGGCTCTATACCTAAAAGCAAAGGCAAATATATACACGTGAGGCTGGCTAAATCTCCTAAAAAGCATAACGGGAACTAGCTATGAATCTCTATACCTAAGAGGCTAAAACACGGGGGTAAGTTAGTCTAGAAATCTAAAACGCATGGACAAATATGTAACAAGGCTACAAAAAATCATCTAGAAAGCCTAGAGGAAAAACTACCTCGTAACCAGGCATATACAAGAAGAAAAACTTATGATATTTGTGTACATGATTTGTAAACTAACACTAAGAATCTTGTGCGAATAGTGTCAATTGTCAAGAATCATAAGGGTGTATAAATATGGTAATCGTATCGGTGAATTGTTCAAGGTTGGATCCCTTCATTTTAAGCATTAAAGGCTGGCTTAGTTTTTCTTGTAGGGGAGGTGGTTTGCTGCTATAGCTACCAATATCTAAAAAAATCCAAGCTAACCGAGTTAGAGTATTGCAAATGGTCTACAATGACTTGTATCTTCTATTAAGCATTTCCCTTGGTTTTTGTAATTCTATTAAGCAAATGCCTTATATTATTTTGGTGTTAAAATACTTGTTTATGCATTTTCCCTGTGAGAGATTGGCATAGCATATTATCCTTGTGTTTTTTTTAAACACCCTATCTTCCGAATGTTTGGGTCCAAAGGAAATATTAGCACCTACAATGTAGATAATCCTTAGCACTATGAGTAGATACTTCATTTGTTCACCATCAAATTATCATCTTGATTAGTTATCATATTTGATAATATAAAGCAGGACAAGTAGGAGTTTTGAATCCTGGTACTAACTATTGGTCTACTGTTTTAAGACTACATTTTCCCAACTATGAAAACTAGTACAGCCAACAGGTTGCAAAAAGTAGGCTTCCATATGATGCCAACAAACGAAGTTTTGGATGAACTTGTATTTATCAAGTATACAAGATCCGAAACTCTTCATGATAATATCATAGAGATAAGAGGGAGTTTTCTTATATGAATTTCAAGAGTGGCAAATTTGTATGTATTACTGGAAGCCATAAGCCGGAATCTGTGTAGCAAGTTAAAAGGTTACATATAATTAAAGCTAGGATGTTCGCTATCATAAATGCCACACATGCTGATTCGTAAAAGCATGTCAAGGTCATGCATTGTTGAAAGGAATGTCTTTTGATTATTTTAAAATATCTTTTTGGTGTCGTCTGTAGTCATGTGTCGTTCAAAAGGATGTCTGGTGATTTATTGCTCTGTTATTTCTTTTAATGTAATGCAGGCACTTAAGGCTCTCATTTTGGAGAGAATGGGTAAATTGGAGGAAGCATTGGCTGTCTGCATGAATGCTAAAGATCTTTTGTATAAGAATGACTCACTCTTGATTGATGATCTCACACTAAGCACGTTGCAGATTGTTTTCCAACGGCTAGATCATTGTTAGTATTTCTAATATACATTTTTTATGCATTTTCTATAAGTTTTTATAGTTAATTTGCTTATTGCTATTATGTTTCCATATTCAGTGGACATGGCTACCAGTTGTTATGAGTATGCATGTGGAAAGTTCTCAAACAATTTGGAACTGATGATGGGACTCTTCAATTGTTATGTTCGTGAATATTCTTTTGTGAAGCAGCAACAGGTTGATGGTATTCGAAGATATTATCATAATTATAATTCTTCTGATCGTTATGTAGTTGTGAATCTTATTATTTATTTATTTTTTATTTTTTATTATTTATTTTCTCTTTGAAAATATTGTAGATAGCCATTAAAATGTACAAAATCGCTGGTGAAGAGAGGTTCTTGCTCTGGGCCGTTTGTAGCATCCAGTTACAGGTTTGTATGACATTATCAATATACTGTATATATAGTTTCCTACACTTACTTTTTGCTTATGCAATAAGATATTTGATTTGTATAGGTTTTTTGTGGCAATGGAGGAGAGAAGCTTTTGCAATTAGCTGAAGGTTTATTAAATAAACACATTGCCTCGCATAGCTTGCATGAGCCTGAAGGTGCATATCGCTTTTTAATCGTTAATCGATAATCATAGAAAAGGTCACACCCGTTATTGATAACTAAATAATGAATGGTATTGGTTGCAGCTCTTAGTGTATATATATCGCTATTGGAACAGCAAGCCAAGTATGGGGTTGCTTTAGAAATTCTTTCTGGGAACTTAGGTTCGCTTATAATGATTGAAGGCGACAAACTACGAATACAGGTACTATCTGCTCTTTCATTATCTTTATTATAATTTGCTTATTGGGATAACTGAGTAGGAAGGTGTAATTAGTTTCTTTATTTGGTCTTATAGCAAAGTGGCTACAATAATTACAGGTAGTAGTTTTGTTCATGGTTTTTCACATCACAGACTCATACAGTTTACTGTGAATTCCCATAGTTATCCCGCAACTTTTTTTTTTTTTTTTTTTTTTTTTTTTTTTTTTTTTTTTTTGTTTTTTTTTTTTTTTTTTTTTTTTTTTTTTTTTTTTTTTTTTTTTTTTTTTTTTTGCTGTTTATAGTGTGGTTTCTTTTCTTTTATACTTGTGCTTTTTAACTTACAAGTTGACAGGGGAGACTTCTTGCTCGGGCAGGTGATTTTGGTGGAGCTGCAGATATATTTGAGAAAGTATTAAGGCTATGGTATGTTTTTTTATCTTTTTCGCATGCGTTTCGGTATATAAGTGCAAGTCTAAAACGGGACCAGTTAGTAGTAAGGTTATGTAAGTGCACTAATGAATACCGGAAGTACTTAACATGCTGACTTGTGTGCTGGAAAGTTGGGATGTTTTCTTACTTTGGCCATACAAGGGAGTCACCATCACTGATTCTTTCTTTTTCTTTACAGCCCTGATGATTGGGAGTGTTTTCATCATTATCTCGGCTGTTTGCTGGAAGATGACTGTAGTTTGTCTAAGGCGGCTAATAGCCCTTCAACCCAGGTGTCAACATCAATGGACTGCCAGCATAGGCACTTGGCTGATGATGTGGTATGCAACCTTATCAATTTTTACATATCTCATGCATGTTTTTCTAACAAGTCTTTGAAGTTTATGCTTTACAAACTTCATGTGCAGTTTGATTCTCGCATAACAAGGGCCTGTGAGTTTGTGGAAAATCTATCAACAGAAGTAGGTAACGATTCTATTAGAGGCCCGGGATTGGCGAATCTAGAAATTGAAAGGAGGAAATTAATATTTGGAAAGGGTAATGCTGATAAACTCATGGAAAACCTTATTCTATACTTTTCGAGGTATAATCTGATGATTCTGTTTCTTCCTTGCGTGCTTATGATATGAAAGTAGAACATAAGTGTATCTTCTAAAGCTTTAATTATTGTTCAAATAGTTTTGGGCATACGGCTAGCTTCGCAGCTGATGTGGAGGTGTTCCTTCAAGTTCTACCTGGTGATAAGAAAAAACAGTTGCTAGAAAAGCTGGTTAAATGCATTGATTCTTCTTCAACATCATCAAAAAATGTTCTTGGGCAACATATAACATTCTTTAAGATAAGAGAACTCATTGGTGATACATTCTCGCTCCCTGATGGAGGTAAATCTTTTACTTTTAATATAAATATAAATTCAATGTTTCTGCATTTTTTACATTTAGAATTTATACGGGTATCTATTTTCGTACAGATCTTGTGGAGTTTGCTGTTCAAATGACAGAAATGTATTGTCAGAACCTTCACCTTTCAAAGGATCTAGATGTACAAGAGAGTATGTATGGTGAAGATTTTCTGTCTATGACATGCAATGTGTTGGTTCAGGTATCTAACTCGTCTTTATATTAAGTTGGTATTTTGTATGTCATATTTCTATCAGACACCTTATTTTCTTGGCTTTTTTGCTGTAGTTATTTTGGCATACAAAACATGTTGGGTATTTGTTGGAAGCTATTATGGTGTTGGAGCTTGGATTGACCGTCAGAAGGTTCCAGTTTATATATATTTTTATCTAATTTGCCTATTTGGTATCAAAAATTAATCCAAGTCACCAAACTTTTAATGATTTTTACATCTGATAATTGTTTTCTCGAAACTTACTTTTTTTTGGCAGATATGTTTGGCAGTACAAGATTTTGTTGGTACACTTGTATTCTTATTGGAATGCTCTTCCGTTGGCATATGAGTGGTAAGATAACACATGTTCTGATGCTTAAATTATGAGTCTTTTGATTTATATATTTTTTTTACTTGCCATTTGTAGGTACAAATCATTGGATGTGAAGAACATCCTATTGGAAACAGTCTCACATCATATTATCCCCCAAATGTTGACATCTCCTTTGTTGGTAGATACTTGTGATCTTTTAAAGGGTTACACACGGTTCATGGAGGACCACTTCAAGGAATCTGCAGATCTTACTTTTCTTGCTTATCGTCATCGAAATTACTCAAAAGTGCGTAATACATTACATTGAAATTCGTCATCGTTGCTTGTTATTATGGATGCTATATACATTCTTACAGCTTAGAATATTTTTTATAGGTAATTGAATTTGTTCAATTTAAAGAGAGATTGCAACGTTCAAGTCAGTACTTAACAGCAAAGATTGAAGGGTCAATTCTACAATTAAAGCGGAAAGCAAATAGCATTGAAGAAGTCGAGGTATTTGCTATTTTACTCCCATCATCCATACTCTATTCATATTGTTTGTTGGAACAATTAAATGATATTTGTCTTCTTTGTTTAGTCTGTACTGGAAAGCCTGAATCATGGAAGCGACTTTCTTAATGTTTCAAGTGAGATTCAGTCAAAGAAGTTAACTTTTAATGAAGATCTAAAGTTGCGACCTTGGTGGACGCCATCATATGACACAAATCTTCTTTCGAGTAAGCATAACTTGCATTCACTTCTAAAGTTCTAATTAATCTGAGAAGTTCTAATTTGCTGTGAGATATAACTCGGTATTTAAAGGTTTATTTAATTAGTCATAATTTTTTTACTGTTATTGTTTGCTTTGTAACCGCTAAGTATGTTTAATGATTTTGTTTGCATGCAGGAACATATGAAGACATGTCATGTTATCCCAAAGAAAACATGGTATGGACCCTCGTCTCTGTTTCGTAACTTTATCACTGTATATGTTGATAAAGAAAGTTATTTTTTAATTTCATGTTTGGTTCATTGATCTTGTATTGTAGCAGAATGAGGTCAAACAAACACAAGCAAAGGTGACAAAAGGCAATGAGAAGAGGTCACTACTCCCACGCTTGATCTATTTGTCAATACAATGTGCTTCATTATCAATTAAAGGAACTGCTGGCATCAATGGTTTTGATTCTAAAGACTCCACAGAGCTCAAATTATTGCTTGAAACCTATGCAAATTTTCTAGAGCTCCCCTTCCAGGATGCTGTGGAGCTAGTAATTAGTGTTTCTCATGGTCAGAAATCAGTTGAGGTAAGAAACTATCAAATATCGATTATCACCATATGTTTGTTAAACATGCGGCCCTATATGTGAGCTATCATCTTTATTTTCGTTTAAGATGAGACAAAATGGGTAAATTTGTTAGAGGAGACAGAATGGGCGGGGTCAGGTAGGTTGAGTAGCAAGTCAAAATAGGTAAAATTAGGTGCAGGTTGAATGGATGGGTCACGGTGACTAGAAACATCTTTGCCAAAAGACTATTTTATTAAAGCAGTTAGTCTGTCAAACGATTACATTTAAAAATATGATACTGTACTACTAAAATTTTCTTTATTCTGAATAAAATGATCTATGAGGCTTATTAGAAGAATTAGGGGGTGTTTGAGGTTGCCTGAAATTTGTGCTTAAATTTAGTATTTATTAACTGATTAAAAATAAGTACTTGGTGTTTGGATTTGCTTAGTTTAAAAAGTGTTTCAAGATAAATATGTTTGTAAAAATGTAATTTTATTGTCAGCAACAATAAACGCTTTGAAATAAGGAGCTCCCTTAATGCGTATTACTATCAGCTTTTTTAACCTGAACTTAAGCAGAAGCAGTTTGTATAATACAATACTGCTTCTGCTTAAAAATAAGCAGAAAAGCAGAAAAATAAGTACTTCTTGAATGGCGTTTGGGTTTGCTTAGTTTAAAAAATGTTTCAAGATAAATATGCCTTTATTACTTTTAGCTCTTATTACCTGAAAATAAGCAGAAGCAGTTTGGATAATACAATACTGTTTCTGCTTAAAAATAAGTAGAAAAGCAGAAAAATCACGCAATCACAAAAACCCTGTTAAAAGTACATTATGGGCGACGTCCATTCCGTTTGATCAGTTAGAGGTGAACATTACGCAAATCAACCTATCTTAAAGTAAATGGGTAGAAATAGATAAAATGAACTTTTATAGGGTAGATATGCTCATCTAACAACTTAACTATGTATTTCTTGGGGAGCAGGTTTTTTCTTCGAATCTAATTGACTGGATGAACTTTGCTGTGTTTTTGAACGCATGGAATCTGAACTCACACGAATCAAATAAAGACAGACTCACATTCCCCATTGATTGGCAAGTTTTATGGTCATTGCTAGAAAAATGCATTTCTGCAAAAATAAATTCCACAAAACCATTACTATCTTCTCCTGGAACCGACCTTTCCGTTCTGATCCAGTTAGTGACTGAGCCATTATCATGGCATACTCTCATTATTCAGTCTTGTGTACGGTCATCTCTTCCATCAGGAAAAAAGAAGAAGAAAGCCGGTGGGTCTTCTGACCAGTCAAACAGTCAACTCTCCAATGTCATCAAGGATTCAATCTCATCACTATGTAGCATAATAGATCAAGTTACTAACTGGTTAAAAGAACAAGTTGGTAAACCAGTTGAAGCAGATGTTGACTTTTTGTTATTNTATTACTTTTAGCTCTTATTACCTGAAAATAAGCAGAAGCAGTTTGGATAATACAATACTGTTTCCGCTTAAAAATAAGCAGAAAAGCAGAAAAATCACGCAATCACAAACACCCTGTTAAAAGTACACTATGGGCAACGTCCATTCCGTTTGATCAGTTAGAGGTAAAACATTACCCAAATCAACCTATCTTAAAGTAAATGGGTAGAAATAGCCACCTTTACTATATGTTATTGTATTTTTGGTAAATATGAGGCTTTTGCATAGATAGAATGAACTTTTATAAGGTAGATATGCTCATCTAACAACTTAACTATGTATTTCTTGGGGAGCAGGTTTTTTCTTCGAATCTGATTGACTGGATGAACTTTGCTGTGTTTTTGAACGCATGGAATCTGAACTCACACGAATCAAATAAAGACAGACTCACGTTCCCCATTGATTGGCAAGTTTTATGGTCATTGCTAGAAAAATGCATTTCTGCAAAAATAAATTCCACAAAACCGTTACTATCTTCTCCTGGAACCGACCTTTCCATTCTGATTCAGTTAGTGACTGAGCCATTATCATGGCATACTCTCATTATTCAGTCTTGTGTACGGTCATCTCTTCCATCAGGAAAAAAGAAGAAGAAAGCCGGTGGGTCTTCTGACCAGTCAAACAGTCAACTCTCCAATGTCATCAAGGATTCAATCTCATCACTATGTAGCATAATAGATCAAGTTACTAACTGGTTAAAAGAACAAGTTGGTAAACCAGTTGAAGCAGATGTTGACTTTTTGTTATCGTCTCTTCAAAGAGAACAAGTCGATGATAGTGGGCCGGGAAAAGTAGTTAAAGCTCTTGAAAATTTGGTGTCATCGGTTGACTGTTCGGAAGTTGGTGAGAGAATTTCTCGGGCACTCGAGTCTTGGAAACCTGTGGATGTTGCACGGAAGATAGCCACGGCTCAAGGAACGGCTATGGATGAGTTTCTTAATATTTGCGAGTCGAAAAAGAAGTTTTTGCAGGCACTGAGTACAAAAATAAGTGCTTAAAGATTTGATGGATCCATGGTAGGGTTTTTGATGAGATTTCTGTACACTAGTGTTACATTTTATCATGTTTTTGTTCTTTTGAGGTTTGATTTTAGGGTTTCACAGGTTTTTTTGTATGAGAAATTTTGGCAACACATAATCTCAATTTGTTGTAAATTGAATTGCATTTCAAAATTCATGTTAATTCACAGTTGAGATATTGGTTATGGTTGTTTGCATTCTTGACACTTTCACTTTTTTTGAGCTTTTTATTTAGTTCACACGGCTGTTCCTATCTGAATGGTATAGAAATAAATGTTTGGAGCATGTTAAGTAAAAGAAAAAGCTTTTGTTATCTTTCATATTATTACATGTTTACCCTTGTAGGGGGGTGTTTGCAATTGCTTATTAAAACTGGTTATCAGCTTATTGCATTATCAATAATTCATTGCATTTAATGCAACTGATTATCTGGTAGTGTTTATTGCATAAACACTCACTAGTAATAAAATGATAGAAAACTGGATAAACATCAAGCTTTTAAAACCTGCTTAACATGGGAAGTACAAATAAATGAAGAGCTTGAGTTACAGCTAGTAGGTTACACCAAAACCCTCTTTTGGTCGAGACCAAGTTGCCTAATCATGATTCTTATTCTATATTACCAACTCTTGGCAACAATGATAAAACAAAACCCACTATTAGCAACATAAACACCATTAAAAGTACTCTCATCAATTTACAAACTTTTTTATAAACTACTATACTGGATGCGCGCGCGCGCGCGCGCAGAGAGAGAGAGAGAGAGAGAGAGAGAGAGAGAGAGAGAGAGATTTGAACTCATAGTCACTTGGGTTGATGTGAACCTTTGTCTGGGTCAATACAATTTGCGTAGGATTTGGATTCTGCCATACTAGTCTTGATAAACGGTCTACTAATAAAGTAAAAAACATTTACCAAACACTCTTTTTCAACCCCAAGTCATCATCTTTAGTAGCTCAAAACAACTCAATTATTTCTATTTTTATAGGACGATGTTGACATTGTTTTTATAAATGGTAAGAGGGAGACAGATTCTCCTTAAACCGTTGAAAAGTACTAGCAACTTAGCAAGTGAACCAACCATATGTGGAAATCACCTATATCCACACCCACATACACCAAATCCTAACCATATCTTGCAAATAACTAATTAATCACGGTCACTAGGGCCCAACCCATGCAATATACCTATCTAAAATCAGTTTTTCTGTTTTTTATAAACCAACAAAAATAGTACTGTATGAAGTATTTTTAATATAATTTAACTTAAAAAGTCTACGATAAAGTTTAAACTCACACAATATAGGGTTGATAGTGTTGGTTTATTTGCATTCTTGACACTTTTTCACTTTTTTGAGCTTTTTATTTACTTCACACGGCTGTTCCTATCTGAATGGCATAGAAATAAATGTTTGGAGCATGTTAAGTTAAAAAAAAGCTTTTGTTATCTTTCATATTATTACATGTTTACCCTTGTAAGGGGGTGTTTGCAATTGCTTATTAAAACATCAAGCTTTTAAAACCTGCTTAACATGGGAAGTACAAATAAATAAAGAGCTTGATTACAGCTAGTTGGTTACACCAAAACCCTCGTTTGGTTAAGACCAAGTTGCCTAATCATGATTTTTATTCTATATTACCAACTCTTGGCAACAATGATAAAACAAAACCCACTCTATTAGCAACATAAACACCATTAAAAGCACTATCAATTTATAAACTTTTTTATAAACTAATATATTAGATGCTTTAAGATGTTAATGACAAGCCAACCTGTTTTGTTTTAGTTTTTTTTAACTCTAAAGAAAAAACACAACTTTTATTTATTTATTTATTTTTTTAATGGTAATTTTTTTCACACCCTATGCTACAAATCTCATAAATACCTCCAACAAGGCTTGAACCCACAATCTTTAGGTTGGTGGGCAACTCACATCCCAATAGACCAAAGAGAAAAAGAACACCTTTGTTCTAAGCCAAATTTGAACTCACAGTCACTTGGCTGATGAAAACCTTTGTCTGGGTCAACACAATTTGCGTAGGATTTAGATGCTGCGATACTAGTCTTGATAAACGGTCTACTAATAAAGTAAAAAACATTTACCAAATACTCTTTTTCAACCCCAAGTCATCATCTTTAGTATCTCAAAACAACTCAATTATTGCAATTTTTATAGGACGATGTTGACATTGTTTTTATAAATAGTACTAGACGAGTACCCGTGCATAGCAACGGGATTTTATAGCGACACATAGTTTATTGATAAAAAAAGTTTATAGGTTATAAACGAAAAACAATAAAAGTTTGAAGATTTGGAAATTTAACATAATGTTTTGAAACCTGGTTCAACCCGGGTGGTTCAACCGGTTGAACC
>LBNU01012651.1:0-13302 GCA_014162995.1 Artemisia annua | reverse complement strand
TTTTATTCAAATAAAGTAAACTTACCAAACATTCATTGGATTTGATGCAACTAATCATCTGCTAGTGTTTACTACAAAAAAGTTCAACAGTTTTAAATAAGAAATCCAAAACACATCCTAAAATGTTAGAAATACAGAAGGGATACATCTTCTGAAACTAGCTTACTATGGGAAGTAAAAATGATAAAAAGAGTTTGATTTAAAGTTAGCGGTTACACCAAAAACCTCTTTTGATTAAGACCAAGTTGCCTAGTCATGATTCTTATTTCATATGACCTACTATGATAGAAACTTATGCACTTCGAAATCTGAATTTAATACTATCACTTAGTTGATATATGCACCTTTCTCTACCAATTCCTTTTTTACTACCACCTTTTTATTTTTTTAATTATTTATTTATTTATTTATTTTTTTAGATTAAACAAATGTAACTCAAAGAAACTCAATTATTGCAATTTTTATAACGTTGACTTTGTATTTATAAATTAGGAAGGGATGTGTCGATTGGATACATAACCCTTAGAAGAGTCACATCGGTTCACATGTACCGATTGACATACTATATATACTTAGGTAAATGTATCGTATTTAGAGTGTGGTTAATAAGAATAAAAGTGTGTTTGTCAAATAAAACCCACCCTCTCTGTTAAACGAGTCCCTGCACAATCTGATGTGCATACTCATACTGTTTCATTATGATGTTTATCCAAGATTGATCCAAGATCCGTAGGACCTCAATATCCGTTGTTGATAATGATGAAAAAGGTGAATTGGTGGGACAGGAAAGTGATCAGTGTGCTACAACAAGCATTGTTCAGTGGTGCGGCTCCAAACATATTAGACACTATCACTATTAATGGGCAACCTGGTGATCTTTTCATAGGCTCAAGCTATCTCAGAATACGAATCTGCCACTTCACAACCAATTCTACCTCAACTTCCTGCCTACAATGTCACAGACATAGACACACAGTTACTGCATTTTCAAACCAAATAAAGTGTCCTGGTAAACCGTCCTTACTAAAATTGACAAAAATTTATTTTTCACAATGAGATTTGGGTTTTGTAACTCTACTCCTGGACCAAGATGCCAAGGGCCTAATAACACACGGTTTGGTGCTAGTATAAATTAATGTATCATTTGTACAAGCTACAAAAACGAGTGTCTTTACTTCAAGCTTACACACTAAAAATTCCCAAGTTTACACACCAGATTTTCCACCTGTTCCACCTTTGCAATTCGATTACACTGGTAATGTACCTCATGAGTTGTGCCAGCCGGTAAAGGAAACAAGACTTTACAAGCCGAATTTTGGTTCGAGTGTGCATTTTGTTCTTCAAGATGCTTCTATCTTTTCGACTGAGGATCATCCTGTTCATCTTCATGGATACCATTTCTACATTGTAGGTTAGGGTTTTGGTATTTATAATCTGTAACGAGATAGTGCTAACTTTAATCTTGTTGAGCGACCACATAGGATCGGAATATGATTAATGTTCCGGTTGGTGAATGGGCCGCCATCATATTCGTAGCGGATAATCCATGTAAAATTAAAGCGACATCTAAATATGAATCTTCTCTGGATGATTTAAGTTCCAATATATCATCTTTTATAGAGGGTCATGCATGATTATGATTTATTTTATATACGCAAAATCTAGGAAAACACACATAGATTTATAATTCTTTAATAAAATTAGCTACAATCTATTTATCTCTTATAGATTATGATCGATTTGCCATTTATGGCAAAATCCAGAAAAAACAAACATGAACTTATGAATCTCCGACAGCAAAAAGAATCTTTATCTTCTAAATCATAACTTTTTAACATAAAAACATGAAACTAATTAGGGGATTTTTAGAGGAGTTTGACTAAGGCATTGTCACATTGATACTCATCTTGCTTTGGGTTTTGCAATGGCTTTCATCAATGAAAACGAAGTAGGGAAATCGGAGAAGCTGCTACCTCCAGCATTCGATCTGCCTTAGTGTTAATAACATCACATGAGTTCTATGGTAGTGTAACGTCATCGTCAAATATGTTACACCCCGTGCCCGCTTAAGCCAAAAATTAAAACTTAAACGCGGAGACGCATTGACTTTGACATACATTGTGTCATTATTTTGCAAACTGATAAAAATCTATCACCATTCGTCCCTTGAAACCATTTTTAAATGAAACTAGACTCAATTACCTTCGAAACGACGGGTGGCGCGACCCGCGACGACTTACGGTTTAAAAGATATGATTTTTATAAGATCGACAAAAAATATAAAAATCTCATTTATACAATAACGAAAGCATATGACCATATGCTAAAATACCATATGGCCAATTGGTTAAAAAAGTAACGAAGGGTCCGTTAAAGTGAAGTCGTTTCCGCGTTAAAGTTTTAATTTTTGTTCTAAGCGGGCACGGGGTGTAACAAAATACTTGTGTTTTTTCCCACTTTGCTTGCTTACTCGAGCAAAGTACATAGCAGTGTTCATTGTTTTCAGGTTCATCATACTTGTTCAATTTATGTATTCAATTTTGTGTGCAAACAGAAGGATTAACTAGTTAATAGTATATGTATTCGACATGTTCAATCTGGAAACAACAAAGTACTACGACATCAGTTTGAGTTCTTTTTTTTTTCAAGCTTAAACTTTGTTATTGGCATGATTAAAATTAGCCAAAATTAAGATCTGACCTCTTATAGAGAGAACGGGGTCCCCTTGTAGCCCAGCTGTGGCTTTATTTACGCCACACCTACTCCCGGCCACAAGACTTCGTCATAAGCTGTTGAATTGGACCAATGTACATGAATCTCCATACGAACAAGTCCCCTAGATTTCGCACATAGGAGATCCAGGCACGGTTCTTTTGTCTCCATTTTGCGGGCACTTATTCATGAAAATATCATTTTTGATAATTTATATGATGACATAATAATAAGAGATTTTAACAAATAAAAAATGGACAAACAAAGTTGTAAATGCATTACAATGTGTTGCTCACATTCAAACAAACTCACAACATTGTTAAGTTTCACAATTTCCTCGCCTTCGAGGTTACACAGGTAATAAGTTTCATGATGTCTTATTTTATTATCCAATACAGGAGTTACACAAGTAATAAAGGATTAATACAGAAAGATATAGTTTTTCNAGTAATAAAGGATTAATACAGAAGGATATAGTTTTCCAAATCTTCAGAGTAAGTAAAAAGCACAGACGACTCTCCTTCCTCTTAAAATGGTTCAATCTTCCACTCGTCGCCCGACATAAATTCTGCGTCATCAGATATAAATTCCGCGTCATCGTATCAAAAATTCGACATTCGGGAAATGTTAGTATCCAATATTTCCTCTTTGATCTCAACATCCTCTTTCTGAAATTTGAAAAGGTGGAGCCCAGATGTAGTGACTTTAAAGCCGTCGTTTGTCATGTATATCACTGAGAGGCGTTTGCAACCATTACCCAAAGCGAGTAATCCTCTATCACAAAGTTGAAAGCAACCACCCACGTGAAGTATCTCCAAATTCTGACAATAAGATCCAATTGACTCCCAACCAGAAATACCAATCATGTGACAACAGGATAAGTTCCATTCTTGCAGCAATGGACACCCTTTTGAAATTGCAATTATAACACTATCCTCAACAAAGAGGCACATACAAAGGTTAAGGAATCTAAGATTAGCCGCAGATCCTATTCCAATGAATGCAGCCAGTTTGTGTCTCAAATCAAACTTACTACAACTAAGATAACTAAGGTTTAGATACTCGAGACCACCTCCACTTAAAATTTCATTGATACCTGTAGAACCAAAAGCACAATACGCGGCTTCTAAACAAGCCAGGGTTGGAGAAAACCCTTGGAAGGTTAAACCAACAGTTTTAAAACAACAGGTTATGTTGAGTGATTTAAGTTGACGAGAGTTTTGGTTGAGAGATAAAATTCCACGGTCAGTTATGTTTGGGCACCAAGCAAGATTCACTTCTTTTAACGACTTACACAATTTGGTTAAGATATCTAATCCACTATCGGTAATAGAGCATCCAGCAAGGCTGATATTGGATAACAATGGACAACTAGAAGCAACCAAAGTAAGTCCTATGTCAGTGACATTATGACAGGAATCAAGTTTTAGAGAGACCAATTTGGACCCATATTTTACAAATGGAGTTAGACCTGAATCCTTGATACTAAGGCAAGTTCCCAAAGACAAGGACTCTAATTGGGTAAAACGTTTAAAGANACAAGTCCCCTAGATTTCGCACATAGGAGATCCAGGCACGGTTCTTTTTTCTCCATGTTGCGGGCACTTATACATGAAAAGATCATTTTTGATAATTTATATGATGATATAACAATAAGAGATTTTAACAAATAAAAAATGGACAAACAAAGTTGTAAATGCATTACAATGTGTTGCTCACATTCAAACAAACTCACAACATTGTTAAGTTTCACAATTTCCTCGCCTTCGAGGTTACACAGGTAATAAGTTTCATGATGTCCTATTTTATTATCCAATACAGGAGTTACACAAGTAATAAAGGATTAATACAGAAGGATATAGTTTTCCAAATCTTCAGAGTAAGTAAAAAGCACAGACGACTCTCCTTCCTCTTAAAATGGTTCAATCTTCCACTCGTCGCCCGACATAAATTCTGCGTCATCAGATATAAATTCCGCGTCATCGTATCAAAAATTCGACATTCGGGAAATGTTAGTATCCAATATTTCCTCTTTGATCTCAACATCCTCTTTCTGAAATTTGAAAAGGTGGAGCCCAGATGTAGTGACTTTAAAGCCGTCGTTTGTCATGTATATCACTGAGAGGCGTTTGCAACCATTACCCAAAGCGAGTAATCCTCTATCACAAAGTTGAAAGCAACCACCCACGTGAAGTATCTCCAAATTCTGACAATAAGATCCAATTGACTCCCAACCAGAAATACCAATCATGTGACAACAGGATAAGTTCCATTCTTGCAGCAATGGACACCCTTTTGAAATTGCAATTATAACACTATCCTCAACAAAGAGGCACATACAAAGGTTAAGGAATCTAAGATTAGCCGCAGATCCTATTCCAATGAATGCAGCCAGTTTGTGTCTCAAATCAAACTTACTACAACTAAGATAACTAAGGTTTAGATACTCGAGACCACCTCCACTTAAAATTTCATTGATACCTGTAGAACCAAAAGCACAATACGCGGCTTCTAAACAAGCCAGGGTTGGAGAAAACCCTTGGAAGGTTAAACCAACAGTTTTACAACAACAGGTTATGTTGAGTGATTTAAGTTGACGAGAGTTTTGGTTGAGAGATAAAATTCCACAGTCAGTTATGTTTGTGCACCAAGCAAGATTCACTTCTTTTAACGACTTACACAATTTGGTTAAGATATCTAATCCATTATCGGTAATAGAGCATCCAGCAAGGCTGATATTGGATAACAATGGACAACTAGAAGCAACCAAAGTAAGTCCTATGTCAGTGACATTATGACAGGAATCAAGTTTTAGAGAGACCAATTTGGACCCATATTTTACAAATGGAGTTAGACCTGAATCCTTGATACTAAGGCAAGTTCCCAAAGACAAGGACTCTAATTGGGTAAAACGTTTAAAGAGATGTTCATTGAAAACGAAATCATTAATATTAACATGAATGGAGCAATTTGACTCTCTTGCTGAGCATCCAAATTTCAAACTTTTATAACTTGAACTTTGAATATCAAGAAAACTATGACATGTTAGGCCAAAAGAATTTCGATCCACATTCGAGTCTAATTTCTTGAAGATCAAATCCCAAGAGTCATCAGGAAGCTGTTTATTAAAACCTACATTTCTATGTAGCAAGGATAAAGAATTCTTTTTCTTTTTAAAGGAGGATAAAGAATTCATACTAATTGAACAAAACTAAATAAAAAGTACAACAGCTTTGAAATAGCACACATAGATCAATCATAAAACCATCATAAAAGATTTGCAGATTTTGATACCTTGATCGAAATCATCTTGTGCAAAGTTGGCGGAAACCCTAAACCATGCGGTGGGTTAGGGTTGGGTAATTGACGGTTGGCTCTTAAAATTTGAAATAAAAAAGAGATATTAATGACCCACATAAACCCTCAACATTTTCGTACAATGCATTTTGCCACATGTCACTAAAATTGGCTAACTATTGTTGTATTTTGCTAAATTTTTAACCTTTTGAGCTATTTATATTTTCGTTTCAACCCATACATATTTAGATTTTTGTAATTTTTTATGAACAACGGATTTTTATAAAAACAACTAGCAAGGAGCTAGAAAAGGAACAAAAGCGTTACAAAGAGATATTACGAGTGGTATTAGGATCCAACGGAGTAGATTTAGTAACTTAGTCTGAATATGTAAAACGTGGTAATATATATATCGTTGAACCGATTTTAGTTTGACAAAGTTTAGAAGTTTGAGAGTTGACAAACTGGTTTATTAGTATGGAAATTGATTCTGATGCCAAACAAATATTCTTTTATGAGTTTTCGGACGGTGTTGTTAAAATATTTTCGAGAGGTTTTTCACATATTTTTTTATCACATGTACAATAATTTTCATCATAAAAATTTATTTTGAGCTAAAAAAAGTTTCACCATAAAGAAATAAAGTAGCAAATATATACTATTGGAGTTGCACGCACAAAAAACGACACATTTAGAAGAAAATGACATTTAGTGACTCAAAAAATGCAAATAGATGAATACATGATAGAAATCATGGTTCATCAGCCAACCAAATGCAAATAAATGAACAATTGAATGCAAATACGAGATATTATGAAATCGCTGCTAAACACAACATTCCTTGTTTCAACGAGCCTAATGGAACGAGTACCCAAAAGACGTTGTCAATGGGTTAAGTTAGATTGCGACATAAATGTGAAGCAATTGCGAAGCATTGCAACACTATATGAGCACATGTAACTTTTTACCCTAAAATTCAAAAAATGGAGTTAAGCCACAACCTTTCCAAAGTTACTATTGCTCATCTCTACCCATCTTTACCTATGACCAAGTCAAGAAACTACCGGGGAATCCTTGCTCATTACAACTACAAGGGAAGTCTTGGTTACTACATGCGGCTTTAAAGGTTTCATATTTTCTCGAAAACTTAAGGAGAGTTACGAGTAGTCGTGTAACACCCGCAGTGGATGTTAGATCTTGGGTATTACTTCATGGTACAACAGTCACAGTAATAGAAAATGACTCGAAAAAAGATGTTTTTAGAAAATGAGTTATCATTCATTAAAATATCAGAGTTTTTACAAGAGAGGTCCTAAATTCTACATGAAATGTTGTGTTTGAATGATAACTGGTTTGAAAGTCCTCCAAGTCCAGTGCCACTCCGTGCCATAAGATGTTCAGTTACCTAAGATACACGCTTAAAGAGTCAACCTAAAGGTTGAGTGATATTCATAGGTTTTAGTTAAATATAGTCGAATACGAGTTTAGTAAAGCATGGGCTACGTTGTTTTACACCCATGTAAAGTAGTAGAAACCGTATTTAAACAGTTTGTGTCAGTATTGTATGATCAGTACAATACTGAAGAGAGAGGGTTATTGCACTAAGCTCATGAACCACACGTTAACAGTCCGGGTCATGGGGTCTGCAGACCAACCATGAGGGGACGGGAAGGATAACTTGCCAAAGTTAATCCTTCGGGAGGTTCAAATATAATACTTATTGATACCCTCCAGAGAGAGGTAGTACCAACGGGAGTTGTCAAACTCCAATAGATCTATCAATTATATTTGCGCTCACTTCTGTAAAATATCACAAGTGATTAGATTCATGAATTTTGATTATGTAGTGGTGGCAGATAGTTTATTCGTGCAACAACCAAAGAAAAAGACTTGTATTCTATTTAAAGAACGTATCCCCCTCACAGGGTTTGTAAAGCATTTAGAAAGAAGTTTAAAAGGTGTGAGGCTATGAAAACTCACCTGGGCTTTGGGAAATTTGACTGATGTAAAAAGTGACTTGGAGACTAGACTGCTCACTCACGTATCCTGGGGGTAGTCTTTGGTGTGTGTGTGTATGTCAAGTCTTAGTTTAGGTTTTCTTAGTTAATCACTCTTAGGTTTTCTAGATTTAGATATAACATAACACCATTCGGGCCATCGTAATTCAGAAGTATAACTCCTCACATGAAGCTCCATACTATTGTATTATGCGGCCAACATAATACCGTTCGGGCCATCATAATTCAGAAGTATATAAATCCTCACACGAAGCTCCCTACTATTGAGTTATGTTGTAATTAGAGTTTAGTTATAATATAACACCGTTCAGGCCATCATAATTCAGAGGTCATGCAATAATCGTTTGAGGAGCTAGGACACTTTAAATCGTAAAGCCAGCAAACTCATCAAAACGAAATATCCACATGATACCCCTCACATGAAGCTTCCTAGTATTGTGGTATGCTTCTAACTTAAAGTAGGTTTTTAATAGTTATATGAAAATAGTCCGTTTATACCCTTCAAGTTTACATATTTACACTTCCTACCCTAAACTTATAAACCTATAACAATTAAGCATTTAACTTTCTACCTTTTGCACTATTAGTCCCTATAACTTATATATTTTAGAGTAATGATAGAAATGGTCCTGAAACTATACTAACTTTCAGTATTTACCATTTATACCCCTAACTTAACAATATTTGCAAAACTAGTCCTTTTAAGTTTATAACTTATTTTACTTTCTATCCTAAGGTTTTAGAACTTTGCAAAAAGAGTCCTTATACTTATAACTTCTAAGAAATGTCAAAAATAGTCCTTAAACTTCATATTTTCAGAAAGTTACAGTATATACCCCTATGCATGAAAACTATTCCAAAACTAGTCCTTTTTCCATGCAAATTGTATTTTAATGAGACAACTAAGATTCCTAGCTTATGTTTAACTTATATATGTTCAATTAAGTCATATAATTCAGATTATAGCACAAGAATAGGCAATCTAGCACATAAACACATAATTACCTAAAACTAGGGTTTTGAAATGAAAACTCCTAAATGAAAATGATCAAGGCTACTCTAAGGGTTCTAAGGCATATCCTAGGTGTCCTATATCAGTACTAAGGCTACTAGGATCAAAGTTGAGGCTTACCTAGGTCGTGGGAACCTTAACGTGATCACTAGGGTTTCTCGGCTAGGTTTTGGAACTTGACTAGTATCTAGGGCTATTGTACTCGACTCCTAAGGGTTCTAAGGACTTAGTACTACAGAATATGTGTGGTAAAGAAGAGAGGAGAGGTGTGATTCGAAATAGTGAGAGTTTGGGTGGTATTTATAGGGTAACGATTTGTATAGGTGTCAAAAAGGGTTGCTAGGTGTCGAGGAGGGGGGGGGGAGGTCGACTCATGGAAGCTATGGGGTGATGTGGAGAGTCTAAGAGATGACTAAGGGCTGCTATATACTAGCTAGGGGGCTGCTAGGGGTGTTTGTGGTTCTTGTTTTGCCGCGGCTGAAATGGTACACAGGTAGGTGATGCACCTACTTGTGTGCTACCTATGTGGTTGCTAGCTTATGCCTAGAAGGTGTACAAGGTGCTAGGGTGCTTTTGAGGTGCTATAGTAGCTTAGTTTAGGTGTTAGGTTTAGTTTTAACCTAGTTTTGTCTAGTGAGAGTTTAGGGTTTAGCCTAGGGTTTAATGCCTAGATTAGGGTTCTATGAGTGTTTAGTGACTAAGATTAAGTCCTAGGAGGCTTATACTAAGTGGTGGTAGCTTATGGTGAAGATTTGAGAAAGTTTAACCTAGTTTCCGGGAAGTTATGACCTAGTTATGGTTTTGGGTTTAGGGGACTTGTACCTAGGTTCTAGGGAGTTGTACTATAGTCTAGGAAGTCTTATATATCCTAAAGTTGCTAATGTAACTTATACCTAAGCGTTGAACACTTTCAAACTTATTTAAATAAGCAATTAGGGTTTTAAAGATAACCGTAAACACATATGTGCAATTAGGGTTTTCTGATAAGCATAGTGTACTAGAATGATAGTTTACTTAGTGAAAATGTGTTTAAAACCTAGACTTGACATACTGAGCAGGTCTAGAGAGTCATGCATGTAATGAAAAGCAAAAATATACCTATGAAAATACCTTGTGGTGGAAATGATGTTGATGAATTTTTTTATGGGTTGTTACAAGTCGGTCGATGTATCACTGTCTATTTCAGTGGGAAGATGACTTCTAATAAACGTACTACTAGGATTAATTAATCATATAAAATTATAAGTGAGAAAAAAACAACGGTGAACGTTCCAAATGGATCCTTTTGATGCACATAACTTAACACATAAATATGAAAATATATTTACTAACCTCTTGGTTTTTGTACAATTGATCAACGAGGATACTTGTTCTTGGTATAGAGTTCAATGAAACCCTTTAGCTGCTAAAATAAGTAGCCTCTATGGTTACATACACAACACGTCATTGTATTATGCTTGAATGCTAGTTTAGGCTCACGAAGAACACAACAAAACACCCAATTTTGTGTTATTGATTATTTGACCAAAACCCTAAGGATTTTGGCATTAATTTTTGGCTGAATTTAGGTTGTGGAGAGGATTAGGGTTTTTTTTAGAGTATTAGGTTATGTAAAGGATGCAAATAATGAACCAATGGGTTAACTTAACCTCCAAGCAAACCCAAATCCATCTTCTTATCCCCTATGGATGGCCATCATCATAACCCATGGGTTTTGGGCTAAGTCTTAAATTTACTAAGTCCATTACCTATTTAATTTAAGAGTATTAGTTATATAATGCGTTTAACTGTATAACTAATGACCGTTAATCATTTTTGAGAACTATTAATATATTCACTATAAATATATTAATTACATTAATTAAAAGCATATCCCTAGTGTATACGTGTGTGCCCCCAATAGGCTCATGTATTTATAATTACTGATTATGATTTGAGCATTACCAATAGCTCCCACTTGCGAATGTCATAACTATAGTAATTCATACTAACAATGGTAAGTGTCTTGCAACATTCCATTGCTCCCAGACATACCTGAGTGTGGTTTCTTAAAACGTCTCAGTGTAAATAGTTTATTATTATACATCCTTTTGTTTCACATATTTGTTAAACTATGGTTATAGATCATAGTCATTCCATATCGTTTAACATATTATGATTCTCATTTCAAATATTAATCATGATTATCAGACGTAAACAAGCTTCATCTTGACCTGTATTTGGGCATGGCCATGCAAACATGTGTTTAATTCATCGAGGGGCCCAATAGTATCATACTCCAGAAGATAAGTGAAGGAACAAATTATATTTTGACTGCACGTGTCATTCATGTCTTCACATCACTTCTAAAAATAGCCTTTATAACTACCTTATTCAAGACAACATTTAACTATAATCAAGAAATTGGTATCCATACACGCAAGACCTACTTGCATCTTAAGTCTAAGGATGAGTAAAAATAACCACATGTGAGATTTCACTTAATGACGCCGATCCATAAAGTGATAAATCATAGGGTGGGGTACTCCAATATCTATAGCACGTGGATAACATATGAGTTTGGCGGACACATTGATAACACTCATTTTATACATATTTATATATGCATTATCGGTGCTTGATGCGTGGTTTTGCAACCTTACAACAGGTTTTACCTCTCGAGGGATCTCAAGAGGCTTACAACCCCACCAGGCAGTGTACCTGACTGATGTAGTATAGGATAGTGGTAAGTACGGGGGATTGATCGTTCTCTCACAGGGAATTGTGTTCGTTAGGATAGAAAAGCTACTCTAATAGGTCTAAAGGTGGAAGGAAGATTCTTTTTGTATTTTTATATTTTTTTGAAAGCAAGTAAAATCTCGGTTTTTAGAGGAAGGGCGGAATTAGTTGCTAGTCAACTAACCCAAGTTTACTACTTTTGCAAATTAAAATTAAATAAATATCTAAACTATTGTGGTTGTGAAAACAATATGGAGAAAGTTGTGTTTACTTAGATTTCATTACTCCCTAACTATCTTTTACCGGTTAATTGATATGTATGTTACTTGTGTGGATGAAGGGTGTATTCCTAATAACTCATGGAGTGGCATACATATCTCTCCAATTCTATGAGCTCTTATCTCGCCCTATGCCATGCACGGCACAACCATAGGGGTTGTAAACAGTGGCTCATGCGTTAAATACTCATAACTGAGTTAAAGTACTGGTCTACATCATTCTACATCAGCCTACATCTACCTACTCCATTCCACTACTCCATTGGCTTCTTTCCCTTGCCCTGGTAGTTGTTCTTTGCCTTATGAGCACTGTACTTCTTGCTTTCAAAGGTGGACTGCAGCTTTGGACATGGAAGGAAAAGAACTGGTTTTGGAGGTTTTGGAAATTTTGCAGACTTCTTAGACTTCTCAGGCACTTCTATCTTCTTGAGATTGGAAATTGCTATGGTGAGAGCAGTGTTCAAAGATTTTGGAAGCTCCTTGAAGAGGTCATAGGATTCATCACTATCATCATCTGAAGAAGAACTTGAATAAAATTCCAGTGATGGTGCCCTAGTGGAAGGACCTTCTTTAGGCTGCACAAACTCTACTTTCCTAGCACTTGGTGCTGTTTTGGGAAAATAGTCAGCCCATGTTGGACCACTGAATGCAGAAGAATCTTCAGAGACATCCACTTCATCAGTGGATGATGAATCAGATGAGACATAAACAATGTTTGGTAACTTACTCATGGTGGAGTTGTTGATGTTTCTGGTTATTTTTGAGGTTTTTGAATGAGTTTGTGATGAAATTCTTTGTTCTTTGAGGGTCTTTTTATAGGCATAAATGGTTTGAATGGTGAAAGTACTGCTCAACGGTCAAAAAGAGAGTACTGCTTGCTGACGTGGCAAGTGCTGTCTTTTTCAAACGGTCAAAAAGATATGGTAAATATTTTTTAAATATTATGAACGAGATAAGGGGTATAAAACAACTGTTTTGAGTTATTTTTGGGATACTATTTTATCAAATCTTACCCATAAATACTTACCCTACTTCCCTTTTCTCTTTCGTATATCTTTTTACCATAATATTCCACATTCAATCGCCGTTTTCACCAATCACCTTTATACAAACATTCTTCAATGGCTCGAAGAACATGTAATCGTCACAATATGGTAGCAAATTTGGACAAGACTGATCTTAATGTTGATTTTCATGACATTATTGATTTTCTTGCTGGGTCTCCAATCAATTATGCTATTTTGGTTAATCCTGATGTGATTGGACC
>LBNU01012647.1:61107-86607 GCA_014162995.1 Artemisia annua | reverse complement strand
CCCTAGTTCTCGATGTGTTGTGTTCTTGAGAGTTAGTGATGTTTTGTTTGATATTAGTGGTGGGAATAGAATGTTAGGTTGATAAGAACATGCCTGTATACTTGAATTGTTACAATTTCATTCGTGGTGTGATCTAGATGTTCTTAGGGTTTCGATGAATTGGGTATTTTCGATGTGTTGTTGTTTGTTCTAATTCAGTGCTCATATCATGCTTGTATATGCTTGAATTGTATAAAATCAGTGATAAAACAACATGATACAACTTAACTTGTAATCTAGATAGATTAGGGTTTATACATATTCTCGAAAACATGCACATGTTTGATGTTTGTGTTTTTAACATTGGTTATGTGCTTATTTAATTCAGGTTAACACAAGGATTCAACATCATAACACAAACGTATGTCTACATGTGTTCTCGAAAATTCTTGTATAAGAATTTTCAAAAAGTGATTCTTATCGAAAACACTTATCGAGATCCTTCGATAAGTTATCGAGAAACCTCATAACTTAGTTTATCGAGATCTCTTTATAACTTATCAAAATCTCTCAATAAGTGTTGTCGAAATCACAAGGTTTTCGAAATCCCTGATTTATCGAGATCATGAAAAACTGTCTTATCGAGATCACTGGATTCAAGTTATCGAGAACATTTGTCTGACAAGTTATCGAGATCTTTCAGTTTGAAAGTTATCGAGAACATTCAATGCAAATGTTATCGAGATCACTGAATTGGAGAGTTGTCGAGAACACATATTTGCAAGTTATCGAGATCACACTTAGAATAATTTTTGAAAAGTTTGTATAACATGTAAACTTTATAAAAACTAAGTTAGATTCTTGTGAACTTGTAATATTGTGTGTGTGTCCATTGCATCATTAACTTGTGGATGTTTAGTGATTGTGTAATCTATTAGATGTACTTAAATTGCCTAATGTATTTTGAATGCTTATCGTTACGTCTTAGATTATATGCAATGTATCATCGTCATAACAACATCTCACGTAGTTAATGTACTGTGCATGCAAAATGGAATAGGAATGGCCTTAAGTATCAAACTCGAACGTTAACTTACAAACTAACAAGTTGAATGTTTGATCTTATGACATTACATTTTCAGTACACTATGGCTCAACAACAACAACAAGGAGAAAATGCACCAGCACAGAACCTTCCACTCATCACTCTTGGTGAAATTGTTCCTGCTGACTACAATGTTACTATTGGCAATAACAACGCTCGCATCGACTTCAACAAGCTCAGAATTACTGAAGATTCTTGCCGGATAATCAAAGACGTTCTTTTGGCACATCCATGTAAGAGCATGCTTACGAAGTCTGCTTCTGTTCCAACCTTCTACATCCACCAATTCTGGCACACTGCTAAGGATAACTTGGACGATGCTTCATTCAAAGTCACTCTTGAACGACAAGAGTACGAAGTTGATCTTGATGTTCTAAGGACGGTTCTCATGCTTCCTACTTCCAAAGAGTATGAACCAATGATGACGGAGATTGAAATACTCGACTACATGATTCAGCTTGGTTATGATCTAGAAGAGTCCTCCAAGTTAATATTGTCCAAATTCAACGTCAAGTATCTACCTCAACCTTGGAGAACTTTTTACATGATAATCATTAGATCAATCACGGGACGGAAAAGTGGTCATGAACATCCCCGACTATCCCATCTGCAAGCATTCTGGGGGATGATGAGCAGGGCTAACATAGACTTTGCCGACCCAATCATGAGCGACATCGTCTTTCAGATCCACACAACTGGTCGAACTATGATTCCTTTCTTGAGGTTCACCAAAATGCTCATTGACTACCTCTGCGGCAAAACTCCTGAGTTTCGCCAAAGAATGTTTGACCGTACCGAAGACAAGCACAATGTTGTGGACGATTTCAAGATTGCTTTCGTCAAGTCTATTCAGTTCAATCCAAGGACTAGTGGCGTGAGAATACCAGACAATCTTCTGAATGACAAAATTCTTGTATCTTCGAACTACCGAATCTACGACTTGGCCTACAAAGCCGGGAGAGTAGGCATTTCAGAAACCGAAGAAATTCCTAGATACATAAGGGAAACTCGCAGCCAGAGAGGAAGCACCGGCAGTACTCCAACTTCTAAACAACCCAAGTCCAAGCCTGCTGCAACCCCGAAACGTAAAGTCATTAGGAAGAAAGTCGCTACACNAGCCGGGAGAGTAGGCATTTCAGAAACCGAAGAAATTCCTAGATACATAAGGGAAACTCGCAGCCAGAGAGGAAGCACCGGCAGTACTCCAACTTCTAAACAACCCAAGTCCAAGCCTGCTGCAACCCCGAAACGTAAAGTCATTAGGAAGAAAGTCGCTACACCTGAACCATCACCACCACCATCAGAAGCTAGTGGGTCAGAATTTGGCTCTGAAACCGAAACCGAAACTGATGAAGAAGGGGACTATGAAAGAAGGTATACAGCTCAAGAGGATCCTGAACTCGAACTGGCAAAACAATTAAGTCTAGGAACACTCTCTGAGCAACAACAACAACCTAAAGGAAAAGGAATAGTCATACGTGAACCTGGGCATGATGATGAAGAAACTGTACAACCTAAACCTGAACCCTTGCCTGACAAAGGTAAACTGAAAAGCATTATCGTTGACACACGAAACCTGGAAAAGGAAGAGCAGAAAAAGTTCAAATTGGCTGCTCGTCTCAACCTTCAACTACAACAAGCTCATCAGCAACAACTTGAACTCCAAGCTAGAGAAGGTGGTTCTAGCCGTACCATGGTATCTACAACAGCAACTGAAACAACAACCGAACAACCGGAAAAGGATGCTGAGGGAAACACTATCATGAAAGACGCTAGAGAAGAAAAGGCTGCAGATGAACAACCAAAGGAAACTGAGGCAACATCTCCAGAGTTCGAAGCTNCCATCACCACAATCCCCAACTCCTACACCAATGAAACCTTTTTCATACACCACCAACATCACCACATTCACGATTGGAAACTTTAGACAACATCTCCAGAGTTCGAAGCTATAGGTCAGGAAGAAAAGGAGTTGACTGAGAAAATATTGGAGGAAACAACAGAGGAAAATCTTGATGATCAGCCTAATAATCAAGATCAAGATGAACTATTCTTCGATGCCGACATGCCATCACCGCCAAAGGAAAAGTCTCCGACACCTGAACAACCTCCAATCCCTCAAGAAGAACCAGTCAAACAAGCAGAATCATCATCATCATCAGACCAGTCACCACCACCATCACCAAAAGCAAAGTCAATTCTAATACCGAGAATGAAGAAAGCTAGTCTGAAAACAACCAAGGCATTCTTACGGGCAAGGCGTGCTGCGGGAACTTCAAGAACTAGGAGAACACCACAACAACACGATGGTGATCTTCAAGTCCAAATGAAGAATATGACAACATTGGTTGCTCAGCTCTCAGATGAAGTAAAAGAGCTAAAGCAGACAAAAGCTCAGGTTGATAAGCACAAGCAAGCAGATATGAGTAAGATGATCAGAAAATACACCAATGACTACTTAGCTGAGAATCTCGTAACTGCAGTATCTCCTGAATTGTTTGAACTTCTGAGACCTATCAGAAAAGAGCTGAACACCAGGATTCAAGAAAACATCATCAAAACGCTTCAGTCAACACCTTTCTACCTTCAAACGAACAGGCCTTCTACTGAGCCTGAGGATCTAACCGTAGAACAACTGGAAACTTTGTTAGCTTCCAAACTCACTGAGAAGGAAGAAAAGACCGATGAAGAAGCAGCATTGCTTGAATCCCTAAGGGCAACCGAGTCATGTAAAGAAGCTGCTGGCAGACGAAAACGTCCTAGGAAAGACGATGATCCGGACACAGACTCACAACGTAAGAGAACCAAGTCTAACCGCGAACCATCATCATCCAAACAACCACCAGCATCAAAGGCTTCCACCCGCAAACCGCAAAGTTCAGCATCCAAGTCTGGACCCACAGCAGCAGAAGAACCATTCATGCTTCATCACGATGATCAACAGGAGGAACCACAACCTATACCCACTCAAACTGAATCTCCTGAACCACAACCTAGACCATCATCAACAACTCAGACTGAAAAGTCTAAGGGAAAGAAGCAGAAGAAGCACTCCAAACGTTTCACATGGTTAGATGCTCCTGAGGTTCCTGAATCAGACTGGGTTACCACAATGATCAAAGCTCATCCACCGCTAGAAACCGAAGAACCACTCCTGGGTAACACCTTACAATACGCTCAGAGTATTCTATCAGGTCTTCAGCTGGAGAAGGTGACAAAAGCTGAACTAAAGCGGATCAACAAGGAAGCTCGTGACTTTCTTAAGGCACGATCAGGAAACAAAATAGAGTTGGACTACCATCTGCAGAACATTGCATCAGCTTTATCAGACTCCTTTGATTGGCTCAATCCGGAATGCAACTTCGATGCACATGCAAAGCACAATGAACCGTATTTCACAGACTGGACCAAACCTTTACCTCTTCAAGGCTTTGCTGACAAGCCGAGAATTCCGTATCGGTTCTTCTTCAACTACGATCTCCGCTACCTGCAACACGACATCAAAGCTTCCAAAGATCGCTACAAGTATTATTTACGGCTTTCAGTACCAGCTGCTCGTTATGAGATTCCAAACATTGAAGAAACCGCTCCCATTTTCAGCAACTCTATTGTGGAATACAACAGAGACGCTTTGTTTGGAATTCAGAACTGGTCGGAACGACGAAAGCTCGGCTACACTCACAGACGTGAACGTACATCCGGTGATGTGAAGCACAAAGGCCGAATCGTCGCAATAATGCAAATCCTAGAAGACAAACGGTTTGATCATGTCTACATGAAGGAAATAGTGGTTAAGAGGCAAGACGAACAGCTCTACAAGTTTTGTGAAGCCGATTTCCCACATCTTTATCTAGATGACATAGAAGATATGTATCTAGAGAAAGTTCAAGGAAGAATGAGGGGCTTCTTAACGTCAACTCAGTACAACTTCATCTCTTCCTTGCTCATGTACCTAAGACAACTGATCATCCGTGAACGTGTAGAAGATCTGCAGTTAGGTGTCGAAAGCTACCAGAATCACCTCAACTTGACCAAACCACAACTCATGATCGAAGAACTACATGACGCATCTCAGCTAATGATTCTCCAACAACCAAAGTTCGGGGTTACTTACCTCAACTCAAAGCATCAGCTACGGTTCATGCGGTTCGACGAGCTTCATAAGTTCTGTGATGTTACCTTGCAAAGAGTTCGTGATGGTTTAGTGGAGAGATTGACGGACGATCTGAATAAGGTGAAAGAAGGAAAGCATACTCGTTGGAATTCTAGCACTCGAAGAATGGTAAAGAACTTCATCCATGCCATCGAAGAAAGGCTCAACCGGAGGGAGCAGATTAGGAGATTGGAAAGTTACATCGGGGTTCGTCCATCGTTTCCGATCCTGACATTTCAGAGGCCCAATGCAAAGTTCACCGACTTCAATGCCTTGACTTCATCTCAGACATAAGCTTTTGGTATAACCTTTCATAATTTCAAATTCATTCTCATTAATTAAGGCTTGTGTACACATAACAGTGCACAACCCATACCTTGTAAAGAAAGGACCCTGTGGTACGCATCAGTGCTACAATCCTAAGATAAGGAGCGAAGGCTTCTTACTTTTGAGTAGAATTTATTAAACTTTTCAGATTTTCACAATTCTGCTCAAAAGACAAGTATTTCACCTCAATAAGTATCCACAAGTTGAGGGGGAGTACTTGTACCAAAACATCGTTCTTAAAATCTCAAATCTTTGATGATAACTCCCCATAAGACTCAAAAAGCATATTTTAATCAAAATCGTTTGCAAAAACAACATTTGATATGCTATTTTTGAGGGGGAGAAGAAGAAAATGATTAAAATATGATGTGGCAAAATTGTATCTCACTCGAGCTCGACTCAGAATTGACCCAAGAATTGACGAAACAAAAACCGTTAGTATTCGAAAGGATTTATCCGAGTAGATTGTACCGTTTCGAGAAACTCTTTCTAGACGTTACTTTGACGGGTCTAACTTCCTTTATGGAATGTTTACAACTTCAAGGTAGTTATTAGGGCTAGTTGTCACCTAAAAACTGACAATGCATCCCTTTAACTAAGCAACGTAACCGTGTCCCTCGGGTACATGTCTATTAAGAGTGGATCAATTCTAAAGTGCTAACTTCTCCCGCATGTGTTATTTTCCGCAAAATATTCATAAGCACATGTGGAGGGGGAGTATTTCATAAGAAAATAAAACCCTCAAAGTGTTATAAAATGTTTTTTTTCACAAACACTTTGAGAGATTTTCAAATGAATGGTTTCAAAAGGCATCACTAGGATAGTCATGGAGTTATAAGGTGACTAAGGTTAGGAATAACCGTCCTATGATCCGCCTAAACCGGAGGGATCTACCCAAGGACATCACCAATAGTTAGTATTTAGAAGTCCTTAGGTATGATTCGAAAAAGGAGAAATGAATGAAACGGAGAAAGAAGGGGTTGAAGAATTAAAAAGAAACGTTATGAAAAGGGTGAAAAGAAATGAGCCCTCCAAATTATTCAACCTTAGGGCAGACACCGGGTTCAATTCATATGCTACTGGTTGTTGCTAAGGCGACACCGGTATTGAAGATAAAAGACGTCATGGACCCAGTGACGCATGCACCTTAACCTTCTAGCCACTCGGGTATCTCTCAAAAGATACTTGTTTCATTCTCACGGGGAACCGTTGTAATCTATCGACCTTCTATTTAGAGTTGGTTGATATTGAAACAGGAGACCCTGCCCCAATCTCCGCATAGGAAACCATAAGTTGCACTAATTGAGTCTAGAGCCACGAGATACATCAAAGATCTCTTAGGTACACTTAGTAATCTTACATTGGTTGTTCTACATCAATGGACACCAATTGTAAATTATCGAGTCCTTCGCAGATCTTAGCAATCTGCCTAGAACGTTCATGAGGGATTTACTTAGGTATTTCTCGAATGATTGAACGGAAATCCTGCCAGGGTCAACATCAAACAGCCCTGACAGCAGGTCACTTCGGTAATTCCTCGTGGGTTACGCTTAGTGTTTATGATGGCTTCAAACGGTCTACAGTCGTGGGGTGATCTCCAGCGACTCACCTAATCGTGGGTGTACTTAGTTGTGCCCGTGTAAGCTCCTTAGGGGGTATCCGATTAGGAACGGCCTTGGCGCGAATTAGAAGGAGTCTTCACACTATGCTGTTGACGAATTCTAGTTCAAACCTGTAAGTACCGGTTGTATTATTGCTAACTGTTTTATTTCAGGTACAAATGCCATCTTGAACACCAACTTCCACATGCTCATACATACATCTCAAATGCCAAAGAAAGCTCGATGCAACATCACAGTCTAAAGAAAAGATTCTACGACAACAATCATGAATCTTCAACAACAAAGACAAAGAGCTACGAATGCATAACTACAACACAGTCAAAGATGTATGAGCATGTCGGAACGGAGCGAATTCATTGGAGACACCGAAAGTGACGTATGGCGGATTACAACATCATCTATCATTTTCACATCAACAAAGACAAAGAACAAAGAATGATGAATCACTTCTACTACAATCATTTTGAAGACGTCTAAAGCTACAAATGTCAACAGTTAAAGTCCAAAGACAAAGACGTCAAGCAACCTCGATGACCGTGACGAACTTCTATCCTTCAACAATCCTTCATGACCGATCCTTAGGGGGAGATTGTTAGGATCATAGTTTTCAACTATTCAGTCAAGTCTCGGTCATTTCAGTCAATGTAATAGGTTGCTAGAATTATCATAATTAGCTACGTTATTTAGTTACTCGTATGGTTTATGTTTAAGTCTAATAAGATGTCCAATGGGCCTTGAAAGCCCACGACTTAGAAGATAGGGAAGGAAGGGAGTGTTGCCCTATCCCTCTCCTATAAATAGGACATCATGTATCTCATTACATTTGTTGGTTAATTTCATATCTTAAGAAAACTCTTGTTCTTTCATCTTTCATATTGTTATTAATCAACCAAGTCTAATTCTCATCTCATTTCTCTTATAAGATTACTTGTGTTTACTAATATGGTGACCTAACAATTCCAATTTCTTTGGTTACCTCTAGGTGTTGATCTGTACATCTCTGCATATCTAACATTATTCCTAACAGGTTTCTTATTTTCTTGTTTAACCACCTTAGGAACATTTTTAATCTCTACCTTAACCTTAGGCTTAGTTTCAGGCACAAATTTAACAAAAGAAGTGTTATTTGATTCTTCAAACAACTCATCAGTTTGTTTATCATTAGTGTTCTCTTGTACCTTAGGACCATAACTTAGAAATTCATGTTCCTTAAACTCATCTAAACCTGTATAAGCTAAGTCAATTCCTGGAGGTACAAATATTCCTCTATGAGGAGGTGCAACAGCATTATATCCTAGGAATGATTTAGCTTTGTGTACTAGTTGAGATTCAATTATCTTTTGTACACCTTTTGATGTGTACTCAAATGTGTCTACACTCAACTGAATATTTTCCTTTTGCTCTTTTAATCTTTCTAAATCATCTTTAAGCATACTTATTAGAGCATCTTTGTTTTCTAAATCTCTTTTTAAGCCAGCAATATCATCAGTGAAAATAGACTCATTCTGTCTATAAAAAGAAAGTTGTTCTTCTAAGACACCTAATCCTCTATTACGATTTTGCAGATTATAGTGAGTATCATTAAGCTCAACTCTGACTATCATATTTAGCCTTAAGTGTTTCTAATTCTTTTAATGCAGCACAAGATTTAGAACAGCCATTAATATATACCTCAGAGTCAGAAAAGGCCATCAGTGCAATCTCACTATGAGCTTCCTCTTCTTCCATAAAGCTCTAATCAAAAGCAGCACCATCAATAGCTAACATAGCCTTAGAAGAAGGCTCCTGCATTGTCACTTCCTTTAGATTACTCTTCTGGTAACCATCTCTGTTTTGTTGTCTTTGACTTCTGCATTCTCTAGCAAAGTGCCCTCTTTTTCCACAGTTGTAGCACTCCACTTTGGACTTGTCATAGCCAGCAACATCTCCTGAGTTAAGAGTGATCTTCTTACCTGTCCTTTGATAGTACTTCTTGGCTCTTATGCTAATCAAAGATAACTGCCATTTTATGTCCATTGCTTCCAAATCATCATCATGTATTTGAAGCAAGTCATCATTGTAAATGTTGGCATCATCAGCTTTGCTAGCTACAAAAGCATAGATGGTATCATTACTTAAGCCAACACTGCTAAGTTGTGAACCAGCTGTACTAACTTTAGTGCTAGCAGTAATAACTCTAGGTTTAGCAGTACAAACATAAATAAGATCATCTTCATCATCTGAATTGCAATCTTTGGTAGATGATAAGAATGCCATGTTTCCAGATCCTGTGCTTGTACTTCCTGACTTTCTTACCTTTGGTTCAGCAATCGTTAGGTTGTTGTGGAGATCATTGAGAGTCATCTTCTCCAATTCAGGCTTGTGTCGGTAAACAACCACATAAGTTTGCCATTCAGCAGGCAAACTATTGAGAAACTTCATGTTCAGGTCTTCTTGGGAAATAGTAACCTTCAACACAGCCAGCTGGCTGACAATCCTTTGCAACCTGCTAAAGACATGATCAAGAGATTCATTGCTTGTGGCAATGAAATTCTGTTGGGAATTATTTGTAACAAACTTAAAAGTCTGAATAGCTTAGTTAAGTCAGGTAGATAGTTAAGTCTGCTAGTACTAAGTTAAGTCTGTTTATGTCAGTTCAGTTAAGTCTGTTTTGCTGAACAAGTTAGATATCTTAGGAGATATTATAGGAAGGGATATGCACACGGTTAGATATCTTAGGAGAAGATATGCATGCATCCTTTCACACGTTTGTAGAATTAAAGTTTCCTTATAGTATAAAAGGAACCCTACGGCATTGAGTTCCATGCCAAGTTTTCTAAAAAGTTAATAGAATATAAAGTTAGTAATTATCTGTGTTGTTCTTGCTGCTTGTGTTAATATTCCGTGTTAACATCAAGTATACATTGTTTAGAGTTTCTTACATAGATAGTTTGGATTTATCCAAGGTATCTATTGTCTTACAAAGGCTGCTTAGATCCAAATCTTTGGACCTACAAGTGGTATCAGAGCCTTGCTGAAGGACTCTGAGTAAGAAGAAACACAGATCCACACACCACAACCACTCAAACACTCACCAAAAATTCCAAAAGGATGTCTAAACCTGTTGATGAATTCTCTAGCCGTCACAGTGATTCTGCTGTTGATGAATCAAACCATGAAGATGTTGTCTTTGACAATGAGAAGCCAAAGCAGCACAGCAGCTTGTGCCTGTGGCCAATATCAAACTCCCAATTCTTAAGAAGGAAGAGTATGATATATGGGCAATGGAGATGGAACATTATCTGGAATATATAGATAATGATGTGTGGAAAGTTATACAGAATGGAAACTCAAAGAAAAGGATCTCTGTAAGCAAGGATGGTACTATTAAAGTGCTTCCACCAGTCACTGCTGCAGAGATACATGCTGTAGAGAAAGAAAGGAAAGCTAGGACCATTCTTCTGATGGCCATTCCAAAAGAACACCTAAGAAGGTTCCATGGGATGGATGATGCCAAAGAGATCTGGGAAGCAATTCGAATCAGATTTGGAGGGAATGCCAATTCCAAGAAGATGCAGAAGGCTATACTTAAACAGCAATTTGAGGCATTCACAGTGAGCAGTTCTGAAGGGCTTGAAAAGGGTTATGAAAGGTTCCAACACCTACTATCTCAACTAGAAGCTCATGGTTCCCCTGTATCTACTGAAGATGTAAACCATAAGTTTCTTAGGTCTATGCCTCAAGAATGGACAAATGTGACCATGAGCGTGATGCTAAAAGAAGGTGTTGATGATTGGTCAATTGATGATTTGTTCAACAATCTTAGGGTTTTTGAACAAGACATCAAAGGAAGCTCAAAATCATCATCCAGTGCAGCCAATATTGCCTTTGTTGGACAAGGCAAGACCAGTACTAACAGAGTTAGTTCTGGCATTTTTAATCCTGGCAGTTATGCTTCTTCTTCTAACAACATAAAGGAGAGAGATAACCCTGCTGGCTTTGCTGATGAAGTTCTTTGCTCTCTTTTTGCAAAGAGATCTGATGAAAGAGATCTCATACATGATGATCTTGATCAGATTGATGATGTTGATATTGAAGAAATGGATATCAACTGGCAACTGGCCATGATTGCACTCAGGATGAGAAGATTCTTCAAGAAAACTGGAAGAAACATTAAATACAATGGAAATAAGCCAGTTGGTTATGATAAGTCAAAACTTGTATGCTGTAAGTGCAACAACAACGGTCACTTTGCTAGAGAATGCACAGCAAAAGTGACTTCTGAAGAGTAGAAGAAGAAGATGCATCCAGAGGAGGTGCACAAGAAGGAGACAAGTCAGGTTGGTCTGCTGACAATGGATGATGGCATTATCAACTGGGTGGAGCACACTGAAGAGGATGAACCTACCAACCATGCTCTAATGGCCATAAGCTCTAACTCTGAGGTATCTCTAAGTTCTAAACTGTGTATTGATTCATACAACAGTGTTAAAGCTATGTGTGATGAACAAACAAAACAAATAGAAGAACATGAGATTAAAATACTTGCCTATGTAAATGGTGTTAAAACTTTAGCAGCTCAGGTTAATAAACTTCAAACACAACTAGCCAATTTAAACCAAAAACTTACTTTTCAGGCTAATCATATATATGCTAAAGATGAAAAACTAAAAAAATATAGGAGAATTGGTGAAAAAGCTCTTAAATATAAAGAAGACTTGCAGCAAATAGTAGACAAATGGAAAAATTCTTCTAAAAATTTGTCAAAATTAATAAATAGTGGCATGAGCTCAACATGTAAAATTGGTCTAGGATATGAGATAAAATCAGATGGTGAGGTTTTAAGCTATGAAGAAGAAATGGATAGAAGCATGTTTACTTGTTTAGATACTGACTTGGCTGATTCTATTGTATATAGTAGATTCTTAAAAACTGATAACTACAAAGGAGTTCCACCTCCTTTAAGTGGAGACTATACTCCTCTACCTAAAAAAGAGTTTGATGAATCACTATATGTGTATGGTAAAAAAGGACCTCAAGTGCCTGAAACAAAGGTCTCAGAAGATAAAATTAGTGAATACTCTACCTGTCAGTCTAATGACAGTGAAGAGTCACTTGAAAACACCTCCGAGTCCTCTAAATCAGAACCTGAAAGTGTGTCAACTGAAGTGTCAAGGTCTAATTCTGTTAAAAGTGATAAACCTGTTGTGTCTGAACCCAAACAAAAACCTGTTGAACCTAGTTGTGAAATTCACTTAAAATCTCCTAGGCAACAAGTGAATAAACCAGAGACACCAAAAAGGGAAAAGAATGATAAATGGAATAGATGTTTTGTGTGTAATAGCATTAGTCATTTGATAAAAGATTGTGACTTTCATGAAAAAAGAATGGCTAAAGAAACTGAGTTGAGAAAACAAAGGATGGTAAATACAGGTAATGTTGTGGCTAAACATGTATGGAATAATGTGAATAGAATTAATCATGCTAATCAGTTTGTCCCTAGACAAGTTCTACTCAATACTGGTAACACAAATGTTAATTCTGCTCATTGAAGAGTTAATACTGGTCATTCCAAAGTTAATTCTGGTAGACCAAATGTTAATACAGGTAGAAACCATGTTAAACCTGTTGGGTAAAAGGTTAATATTGTTATCCCAAGGGTAACACTGGATATTATAGACCAAGACAACCAGTTAAACCACAGGTGAATCAAGCTAATCATAGAAATCACTTTGCAAAATCTTCTTCACCTGTGAGAAGACCTATTTCACAGGTGAACAATTTTAACCAAAGGAGAAATTTCTCCAAATCAATATCAACTGTGAGAAGACCTATTGAACATAATACAGCTAAGATCTCAAACTTTTATACTGTAAAGGGTAAAAGGGGGTCTCCTACTAGAGACTTAGACTGTTGGAAATGGGACCCATTAAAGAATGAGCTTACCTATAAGTCCCAATGCAGTATCAGTGGATCTTGTTCTTACAAGACATACAAGTATATAGATCCATAAAATGGACCCAAGCCTGCACAGGCCTGGGTCATTAAGAGAAACTAATCTCTTATTTATGTGCAGGATCATTCACTACAAGAACTAAGCTATAAGGATTTATTTGATAGTGGATGCTCATAGCACAAGCTGGGTTTTAAATAAGCCATAGATAGATTTGAAAGAAAGATTTACATCAACCTATTTCCAGCAAGGATTGAAGACTGGAACATCAGCAGGGATAAAGGTGGAAAAGTCTGGAAGATAACTAGAGCTGATGGCACATCTGAGTGCTACAAGAACATGGAAACATTGGTAAAGTCTTGTGACAAAGAGGACTTAGATACTCTATGGAAGCTAGTTCAACTAGATTTCAAAAATGGAGGGAAGGCTGATGTGAAGGCACAAAAGCTATATGTGGATCTTCACAGAATGTTTGCACCAAGCTCTGCAGATGTGCACTGGAGCTTTCCAAGCCAAGATAAAACTCTCCTGTGGCAGTTATANAAGAGGACTTAGATACTCTATGGAAGCTAGTTCAACTAGATTTCAAAAATGGAGGGAAGGCTGATGTGAAGGCACAAAAGCTATATGTGGATCTTCACAGAATGTTTGCACCAAGCTCTGCAGATGTGCACTGGAGCTTTCCAAGCCAAGATAAAACTCTCCTGTGGCAGTTATACACTACAAGTGGAGTTCATCATCTCTCAACCAAAGGAGAGGTTGATATCTTCATGCTTACTGATGTGGTGTATCCTCTAAGCACTGAATTGCTCTATGGAATGATGTCCTCAAAGCTTAAATATGAAGAACAAACTAATGCAGTTGATAACCTTCTTCTCAGCATAGGAGGTCAACTGTTAAGTAAAATCTGTGAAGAGCTTGATCATGATTCCAAAGCAAAGCAAAGAAAAGGAAGAGAGATTAAGTTTCGAAAGCCATCATTTCTTCTCAAGGTTATTACATCATTTTAAGAGACTTGCATTGTGCTTGAATAAGTCATTAGGACATGTGTGTTTTCAAAAAAGTTGATTCATGTTTTGCAACAATCAAAGTTTTTCTTGTGTTTTGGATTAAGTACTTTATACACATTTTCATGCTTAACAAAGGTCTTTTGGTTTCTTAAATTTACATGGCACCAAGCTACATTTAAGGGGAGGTTAAATGTATAATTTGAAACTAAAAGTCGTGCTTGCTGATAATCTGAATTAATGTGCATAATAAGTCAGGTGTTTAAGTTGGTTGCATTTATATTTCTTCTCTTGGTTTTTGGACTAATTTTTCCAGGGAAACATATGGATTTAAGACATACAGAGGCTATTTTCAAATTTTAAAACACTTTTGCGTCAATGTTGATCATCAGTTAAGTCTGGCGATTAAGTCTGGTTGACCAAAATTAAGTTTGGCAGTGTACTTTTTATGACCGTCAGTACTGGTCAAACGGGTACAAAAGATGGAAGATGTGATTAAAGCTTCTGGAATGATATTCAGTGATACAGAGGATGATACAGTTGAAAATTCTTCCAAACAGAGGAGGAATTTGGATGACCAAGAACTTCAGACTCCTACAAATCTTAAAACTCCTATAAAGGACAATCTTCCTCAAAATTCAAAAGTTAGTCCTGAAGGAATGGAAGCAGCTGATATCTTAATCAACAATCTTAGCCAAAGCCAGCAAAAGAAGTTGTTGAAAAAGAAAGTGGTGACAGAAGAGGTTGAAGTGATTAAGACTGGTGATGATCTGATTAAGTCTGCTGTAGAGGTTAAGTCTGCTGCAAAAGATAAGTCTGCTACTGAGGTTAAGTCTGGGGCTACCACTAGAAGTAAAGGAAAGCAAATCATGGTGGAAGAAGCTCCTCAGCCAAAGAAAACAAAGAGACAAGAAAGAGAAGAAGCTGCAAGTTTAGCTGAAATTGAAAGAATCCAAGCACTAGAGAGAGCTGAGCAAGCAAGATTGGAAGCATTACAGGCCAAAGATGCAGAATTGGCTAGAGAACTTGAAAAAGAGCTAAACACCAAAAAGGAACACAAGACTAAAGGTGTTTCAGATTTTTCTTATGAGCCAAGTCCAAAAGAAATCCAGCATATGATTGATACAGATCCAGAAGTCAAAAGAAAGGCCATTGAACTTCTTGCAGATCGGAGCTTGACTGAAGAACAAAGAAATATACAGTTGTGTGACTTTGTTGAAATGAAAAATAAACAAGCTTTGGATGCTGTGATAGACTCATTAAGAGATTCTAAAAAGAAGAAGAAAAAGATGTCAAAAAGTGAAGTTTTGTATGGAATGAAGAAATATCTGTGCAATCTATGTGGATGGAAGATGTATCAATTTGTAGGCATGTTTGGTGAGAAGATAGAGTTAGCTTACTACACTGGTTATAGAAGAACCATACATTTTCTTCCAATGAACTCAGAAAAGGAGGCACAGTACTATGGACTCAAAAGGTATGGCAAAACACTTCAAAAGGAGGACCCTAAAAAGAAAAAGACTGAAGAACCTCCTAAAGTTGCTAACTCTGAGAAAATTACTGATGATGCAGAGTCTACAGAGGATCTCCCTGTGAAAAAGGATGAAGAAGTAAAAGAGCCAGTTTTAAGAAGAACTAGGAGAAAGACCACTGGCAAAAAGGGATCAAAGAAAGCTGAAGAAGATGTGCAAGAAACTTCATCTGATTCTCAAACCATTGAAACCTTGACACAAAGTTTGAGAACACCTGCCAAAGTTGTAAACTGGCAGATTATCAAACAAGGGAACAAAAGAGCAGCATATAAAATCATAAGGGAAGATTACACTGAAAATCTTTACTTGAACTTTCCAGCTATGCTGCATGATTTGACAAGAGATGATCTGAAGGAGTTATACAGGCTTATGGTGTCAAAATATGGGGATGCTACACCTGAGGATGACTTTGAAAAGGTTCTTTGGGGAGATTTAAAAATTATGTTTGATCCTCTAAGCAAGACTAATGATATCTGGAAGGTAACTCATCAACAAGAAGTGAGATATTGGAGATATTTCTCTAGTTGTGCAGTTCATTGTCTAACATTAAAGACTGCACACATCTACATGCTTGTAGAGGTAGAATACCCAATCCCTCCTAGAGTTTGTAAGGTTATGCTAGAAAAGAAATTGCTAGGAGATAAGGAGGATGAGACAAAAGGTCAGCTTTTGAAACTCATAGAAAGACAGTCCAAGCAGGAAACTGCTTGGGGTGTTTGAAAGAATTTTCAAAAGTTTTGGAAAAATGGACTTGAGATAGGTTTATTTGGAGTTTGCCTGGTGAAAGTGCTTGGCACTGACACAACAAATGGTTATCAGTCCACCATGTCTAACCCACATAAGCACTAGTTAATTCAAGAGCAAACGGCTCTAGGTAAAGATATCTCAAATCCGTTTATGGCTGATAATTTGCCAGAAATTGTATGGTATTCAACTCACCATATCTGTTATAGTGAAGAGTTGACTAGCCCACAAGGTTATGGCTTGTGGTAAAGGCAGTGGAAAACCATAATTGGTAATCAACTCACCAAGATGATGACTATATTCCATCAAAGAGTTGGCTAGTCCAAAAGCAAATGGCTTTTGGTAAAGACAAGTCAAATCCGTTGATAGCTGATGGTTTGCTAAAAATCATATGGTTATCAATGTACCATAGTATCATACTAAAACATTAGCTACTCCAGAAGTGATGGCTATCTGGTAAAGAGACATCAAATCCATTAAATTTTCAATGATTCACCTCTCACAGGAGTTCACACACCTGTAAGTGATGAGAATAGTATGAAACTTTTGATTTGATGTACATATTGTCAATGTTGCTGCAAAGATCAGATGGTATTAAATATTTGAAGGTTGCTGCAAAGATCTAAAGATTCAACAAAAGTTGCAGCTCAAATAATTCCAATGGAGTTTACATTCAAAATCCTCAAAGCATTTCTGAAGAATGGAACTTTAAGATCATGGACCATGAAGATCAAGTTAGGGGAGGATTGTTGGGAATTATTTGTAACAGACTTAAAAGTCTGAATAGCTTAGTTAAGTCAGGTAGATTGTTAAGTGTGCTAGTACTAAGTTAAGTCTGTTTATGTTAGTTCAGTTAAGTCTGTTTTGCTAAACAAGTTAGATATCTTAGGAGATATTATAGGAAGGGATATGCACACGGTTTGATATCTTAGGAGAAGATATGCATGCATCCTTTTACATGTTTGTAGAATTAGGGTTTCCTTATAGTATAAAAGGAACCCTACGGCATTGAGTTCCATGCCAAGTTTTATAAAAAGTTAATAGAATATAAAGTTAGTAATTCTCTGTGTTGTTCTTACTGCTTGTGTTAATATTCCGCATTAACATCAAGTATACATTGTTTAGAGTGTCTCATATAGATAGTTTGGATTTATCCAAGGTATCTATTGTCTTACAAAGGCTGCTTAGATCCAAATCTTTGGACCTACAAATTCTCATAGTTTTGCTTCAGTAAGGTCTTTTGTGTTTTCTTGGTGGCTTCATTATCACCAGATCTTTCCACAATAGCTTCAAAGAGTTCCTTTGTAGTGTTGTAACTGCTGAAGTTCAAAACTTAATCATTAGGCATGGCCATAAGCAAGAGATGCTTGGCCTTGAGATCATTCATCCTTTTTGCTTTTTCATCATTGGTTACAGGTTCAGTATTAAGCTTGGTTGTCTTCTTACCATCAGCATTAGTACTTTCAGATGTATATTCTTTCCATGAATCACAAGGAATGATCATATCCCATAGTGCATAATCTTGCACCATGAAGTATTGCTCAATTCTGAGCCTCCAAAGATCATACTCATTCTACTTGAGTATGGGTAGCTTGGCAGTTGTTGAGGATGATTGAGTAGTCTCCATGTCCATCTTCTTGTAAGAGAAACAAGAACTTTATCTTTTGGATCTTCTAATTTAAAGTATCAGAACCTGGCTCTGATACCACTTGTGAGGATCTATTAACACACTCCTTGTGTTGGTGATACTTTGAGTATATGCTAACTAGCACGCGGAATTTACTAGCTAACACTTAGAAGATTTGTTATAAGTGATGTATGAAACAGTAAGCTATGAATAAAGAAAAATGGAATAAACAAAGTGCTTCATTATTATTAATAATACGAGTGATCAAGTATATCACTAGGGTTTACAACCTTGAAGCTTTTCACTATGATACGTATGACTTAGATATGTCATAACCCTAACCTAGGATCTCCTTTTATAGAACAAGGAGTCCTTTACAAGTAAACAATATTCGTATCAATCTAATCACATAAGATATACACAATATCTTTCCTATACTTATCACATTACATGTTTCCTATCAATATCTGGTGCACTAGCAGTAGTAACTGACTTTGTATCACTAGTGTTATCTTCAGCAGTTGGAACTTTTGTTGATATAAATAACGCCTAAAAACGTTATTAATATATATCGATATCTCTATGTTTTGATAATCACAAAACGTAAACTTATTGAACTACAAATTATGACGTAAACAAGATTTAGTCGTAAATATTCACTTTAACATCCAAATCACTTAAGCTATGAATAAACAAAATGTCTAATGCATTTTATGATCAAAGGAATTTTTATTTTTACAAACCTTACATTTTTTATAAAATGGTACAAACATTTTTAAACTTATACAAAATGTTTTTGTATTTATAAGAAATGTTTTATTCAAAATAAATATTTTGAATTCAAATTTCTACCCAAAAACGGCTAGATTCTTCAGATAAAACCTTCCCCATAAAAGGACAAAAAATTCTGAAGAAATTTTTTTTACTAGGCGGCCCCCTTAATTAATTAAGGGGACCGACTAGTAATTAAGGGGACCAGCCCCTCAATTAAGGGGACCAGCCACGCTCCCAAATAGTATCTTTTCCCCTATAAATACTGGCTCAAATCTGGCATTTTACCTCACCTTTTGCACTCCAAACTTTCTGATCTAAATCTCCTCTCTATTCTTTCATACTCCTTTCATCATATAATCATAAGCTTTTGTTTCCAAGTGATTCAAGCTTCATCCATTCAAGTGCAAGAGAAGAATACTTCTATCCATCAAGACAAGAAGTATTACAACTTAAGTGTGACCTCAACATCTAAGTTGTTTGTGTATCATCATTTGTATATTATTCATCCATTTGTGTATAAGTTGTGAATATTAGTTAGATAAGTTTAAGCTTAAGGAATTGGGCTAGTAAGTTGTGTAGGTAGAGAAGTTGTGAAGAGATAGTGGTGTGAAATTAGTGTAGGTGTGAAGAAGTAGTGGTGTGATTAAGTAGTGACTAGGTGTGAAGAAGTAGTGGTGTGATTAAGTAGTGACTAGGTGTGAAGAAGTTATGTAGAAGTTGTGAAAAAGGTGTGACGAAGTTGTGGTGTGATAATTGGTGTGTAAGGTTTTCTCCGCCATAAGGGAGCTTGTTGACATAGTGAACAAAACTCTCGAGTTGGGTGCTCGGGGAGTGGAGTAGGGCAAGGAAAGTGTCCTTGTAGCCGAACCACTATAAATCTCTTGTTTCGCGGTTCGATCTTTCCATCTCTTACTTATTATCTTACTTACATTATTATCGCTTTAGTACTTAGTTATAATTGTTTATATTGTGCAAGACTTGAATTCACATAATATCGAATCTAAACTTTTTAAAGTAAACAAAGTTTTCAAAAACAAAGTTTTTATAACAAACCTAAAAGGACACATATAATAGATCATATAGTTGTTTTCATACTAAAATCTAATCAATGGTTTTTCAAACAAACAATTGAATAAACTCGAATCAATATTTTGACACCAAATTTTATAAATTTAAAAAGACGTAAAACTATTCAACCCCCCCCCCCCCTTCTAGTTTTCCACAATTGGTATCAGGAGCCACATCAAACAAGATTTTTAAAATATATTGTATTTTAAAACTTGTAACGATCTATGGAATCTGAAAAATATTTAGAAGGGCAATCTATGCAAAGACCACCATTATTTGAAAGCGATGGTTTTCTTTATTGGAAAAATAGATTCGAAACTTATGTGAAATCAAAAGATCTTGATCTTTGGCATGTTATTACCTTTGGTGATTTTCCCCCTATTCAATATAATTTTGAAACTAAAAAGGATGAAATTGTATCTTTTGAAAAACAAAATGATGATTTGAAAAAGAAACTAGCAAAAAATAATGAGGCTAAAATAGTTATTTATTGTGTTACCACGCCAAGAATATGAAAGAATTTTTATATGTAAAACCGCAAAAGAAATTTGGGATTCTTTACTAATCACTCACCAAGGTAATAGTCAAGTTAAAGATAACAAATATAGATCTTCTTGTTCAACAATATGAACAATTTACGATTCCGGAGGAGGAATCAATAGATAATGCTTTTGCTAGGTTTAACACTATCATCACAAGTTTAAAAGCACTTGATGAGAATTTTTCTAGTAAGAATTTTGTTAGGAAATTTCTTAAGGCTTTTCATCCAAAATGGCGAGCTAAAGTTACGGCGATTGAAGAATCAAAGAACTTGTCAACTCTTCAACTTGACGAGTTGATCGGAAACTTGAAAGTCTACGAAGCAATAATAAAGAAAGACTCCGAGATGGTCAAAAGAAAGAGAGAGCAAAGCAAGTCAATTGCGTTGAAAGCTAGGAAGGAATCTAGTAACGAGGATTGCTCAACCTCCGAAAGTGATGACGAAGAATATGCCATGGCCGTAAGAGACTTCAAGAAATTCTTCAAAAGGCGAGGAAGATTCGTTAGACAACCGCATGATGAAAGGAAAGCATACCAAAGAAATTAAGATGACAAAAATGGCAAGAGTGAAAGGAAGTGCTTCAGATGTGGTAATCCAAATCATCTCATCAAAAAATGTCCAATGATGTCAAAAGATCAAAATCAAAAGGCGTTCGTTGGAGGAGCTTGGAGTGATAGCGATCAATATGAGAAAGAAACTACAAAGGAGGAGAGATGTCTTATGGCTAAGACATCAAGTGAGGTACGTTCCGAAACCGAATACTTTAGTGATGAAAATTTAACATTAGACGAAAAAGATTTAGATAGTGAGTATAATAGACTTTGCAAACTAGGACAAAAATTAATGATTAAAAATAAATCATTAAAACGCATAAACAACCAATTAAAAAATGAAATACTAGAACTAAAAATTAAAATACACCATTTAGAAAAAGGTAAAGAAATTTTTGAAGAATGTAAATTATGTCAAGACTTTAAAAATGAAAACAAAATACTTAAGGAAGAAATTTGCAAATTTGACAAGTTTGAAAATAGTAGTAATTCACTTAAGAAAATAATAAGCATTCAAAGAGTATCTAGAGATAAAACCGGTTTAGGATTTAACTCAACCGAAGCTTCAACTAGTGAAACAAAAAATGTTAGTTTTGAAAGCGAACCTAGTAAACTAAAACCTTTAGAATCAAATCCCAAATACATACTCATAAAGGATAAGAAAATACCTCTTGCTAGTGATGAAGAAGTAAAAACTTTTTATAAACCATCCTTAAAAACCGAAGTAGGATCCTCTAAACCTAAAGTAAGATCTAAAACTCCACCACCAAGAAAACCAAATAACTCTCATCCTCAATCTAAAACACCTCAACCTAGAAGAAACCAAAATAGACAAAACTACAATAACACTAGTCATCAAATGTGGAATTATCAACCGAGTTACAATCCTTGGGAAGTATTACCACCATACATGCATCCTAGCCAAATGTTAAACATGTTTGGACCAAACAATTTTGGACCAATGAGACAATGGGGACCAAATGGCTAAGTTATCATTCTTAAAAAATGTTGGAATCTCATCTACAAATGACTTCTATAAGTCAACATGGTAACATGAAGTGCTTGAAGAAAATCCATTGAAGACTAAAAGGTACGCTTTTCTTTTATGTTCATTGTTATAAGTTGCATGCTTAGATAAATGATTAGTTAGATTTATGCTTAGCTATACATTGATTGTAAATCTTATACATATATACGTACATAATAGCTTATATACTTATAACCTAGAAACATCATTAGTTGACTTTCCTAGGAATAAAATAAAATTGTTCATTGTCGAACAAAATAGAAAATGGAAATATTCTATATCCACTATTAGCAAACTCATGGTGATGAAGTGAAATGAGTTAAGTGGATTAATCGTTAATATAGAAGTAGGATTATATCCCTCGCGTAAGAAAACTATGGATGAAAAAGCTCTCAAAGACTATGGCATTAAGTTAGATAAGTGTGCAACAACAAAGAAGCTATAGATGTTAGGATATACCCCATTCAACACTCACATCAAACATGTAGAATTACGTCATCACTCACTTATGATCATAGGTTATATAGAAAAGGATGGCATGTGACAATAGGCTTAACCAATCCTCTTGAGCATGAGATCTTTAATAAACATCTTTTAAAATCTATGATTAATGATATTTGTTGTCAAAAATCTAATATCTCTAAAAATATGCAAAAACCTCACATTTTGGAAAATAGTTTTTCAAATGACTATCCCACTTTTCAAAAACATGTTTTCACTATCAATATCCACAATTTTGTTTCGACCAAAACCAAAGACTGGGAAAATTTTCTTTACCTTTCATTAACACACTTTGAAGTAAAACCCAATCTATTTTATTCAAAACTACGTACAAACCTATATCCAAACATATGAAAACTAATTTTCTACGAAACACATGAAAACTAATTTTCTTGCATTGTTGAATAATGCTAAAAACGTTTCTTTAAATCATGCATGACGATCTCATATTTGTCATCTATACCTATGTACATGACACTTATAAGAAAATCAAAACAAATCAAGAGGACCATGGTTTGTCTATTTAGATTTTGTTTGTAACAAGTATTGAAGTCCATGCTATCTTAAGTTCCCATTTATTGCACATAGACACACATTAGGATCCATCAAATAGTTCATTTATCCTACCACCTACATATAATTAAGAATATACTTGGTGTAGTTTATTGGTTCCTTGTCCATATATATTACTTGCTTGATGAGTATGTTTGCATGCTAGATGAAATTACTTGATTGCTTAATCTCTTTAATTGACATGTTTTGCATAAATATCTATTACATGCATAATTGCCTCAAAGAGTTGGACTTGCTTGAAACTAAACCTAAAAATACAACCTTTTCTACCATTTTCTGCCAAAAACCCATTTCTGGTAATCTCAGAACCTCCAGATGGGCGGCCCCCTTAATGTTTAAGGGGACCGGTCATCTGATGGTCGAAGGTGGTGTTTCCTTTTCTATTTTTTTAGCCCATCTCATTCTATACTTCCCAAAATTCACAAACACATTTTATTCCAATCCATCCAACAAGTTTTATCCATCCTTAATCCCACCAGTCCTACACTATAAACACGCCCATTCCTCACAATCTCCACTCATCTCATCATATCCTCTCCCATACCAAAACCAAAAACCTTAAGGTTAGCTTAGATGACCGAGAAACCCGTTTGGAGAAGAAAGCCTAGCATCCATAAAAAGCCAATCTAACCAAATGATGTTGTCAAACATCCAACATCAAATTCCTCCCATGTCTCCAACTACACATTCAACCTCCAAACAACTATCAACATTACATCCCTAACACCTCACTCTCTTTCCCACCAACATTACATGTCAACAACAATAAAATTCCTCCACCATCATCTTCCTTTATGTAGTACCCCACAAATTTCCCACTAACTCCCTATAGGATAGAAATGCCTTACTAACTTAACTTAGGCCCTTGTAAAGCACAAACTAGGTTAGAAATGCCTATAGGAATTTCCCGAGCCAAATTTTTGCCTTATTATCTCTTTATGACATAACTAACCCTTAGACAAGCTCACGTATCCAAAAATGCCAACCACTACTATGTTTACTCAATGTAAACATCCTGGTATGTCAAGTCAAGGTCACAAACACATTTTCACTAAGTAAACTATCACTCTAGTACACTATACATGCTAAGAAACCCTAAGTACACCTATGTGTTTACTGTTAACTTTAAAACCCTAATTGCTTATCCATACATGCTCTAAAGTGTTTATGACTTAGGTATGACTTACATTAGAAACCCTAGGATATATTAGACCCCCTAGATCATAGTACAACTCTCTAGAACTTAGGTATAAGCCTTATAAGCACAAAACCCTAGTTAAGCGATAACTTCCCGAAACTACGTCTAAACTTTCCCAAATCTTTACCATAAGCTACCATCACTTAGTATAAGCCTCCTAGGAGTTAGTATTAGTCATTAGACACTCATAGGACACTAAATTAGGCACCAAACCCTAGACAAAACCCTAAACCCATTCTCGGCAAAACTAGGATATAACAAACCCAAAAACCAAAACCAAGCCATCCTAGCACCTCTAAACTGGTAACCAAGCACCCTAGCACCTCCCTTACACCTAGCTAACACCCTAGCACCTCCCAAGCACCCTAGCAAGGTGGTGTGTCACCTTCTTCTTCACGTTAAACTGCCATAGCCAAAACCGCCCTTCCACCGTCCTAGGCAGCCCCCTAGCTAGTCTTTGCTCACAATAGTCACCTCCTAGGTTACCTTAGTCACCGTGTAGCATTGCCTAGTCATCTCCCCCCTCCTCGCCACCTCATGCTCCTATTTCTTGAGCTCCACTCCTTCGTACCCTATAAATACCCCACGACCTCACACCATTCCTCTTCACCCCTCTCCTCTCTTCTCTACCTATACATTTTTGTAGTCTAAGACCTTTAGAAACCATAGAAGTCGAGTGGTTAACCCTTGTCCCTATCGAGTTAGAGTTTTGGCCGAGAAAACCCTAATAGTCTCGTTAAGCCCTTCCCGACCTAGGTAAACTTTACCTTTGCATACACTAGCCTTAGGACTGACCTAGAACACTTAGGAGAGACCTTAGATACCATAAAACCCTAAGCTAAGACCTAGAACCCATCGTTTGCATGCTTCCCTTTTTGAAACCCTAGTTTGATTGAATTATGTGTTTACGTGGTTACATGCATGCTCTTGAGCTATAAACTGAAACATATGACTTATATGAACCTACATGAACTAAACATAACCCTAGAAACTTAATGGTTTAATAAAAATAGAGTTTACTTGAATTTAGGACTAGTTTTGTAAAAGTTTACATGCATAGGGGTATATATCATAAATTCCTGAAACTATAAAGTCTAGGGACTGTTTTTAACATTCCTTGGAAGTTATAATTGCAAGGACCCCTTTTGCAAAGTCTTGAAACCTTAGGATAGAAAGTAAAACAAGTTATATAACTAAAAGGACTAGTTTTGCAAATATAGTTAACTTAAGGGTATAATA
>LBNU01012647.1:12299-61054 GCA_014162995.1 Artemisia annua | reverse complement strand
CCTAGAAACTTAATGGTTTAATAAAAATAGAGTTTACTTGAATTTAGGACTAGTTTTGTAAAAGTTTACATGCATAGGGGTATATATCATAAATTCCTGAAACTATAAAGTCTAGGGACTGTTTTTAACATTCCTTGGAAGTTATAATTGCAAGGACCCCTTTTGCAAAGTCTTGAAACCTTAGGATAGAAAGTAAAACAAGTTATATAACTAAAAGGACTAGTTTTGCAAATATAGTTAACTTAAGGGTATAATAGGTAAATATTAAAAGTTAGTATACTCTAAGGACCATTTTTGTCATTTCTCTAAGATAGTTAAGTTTAGGGACTATTTGTGCAATAGTTAGATAGTTATATACTTAAGTATTATAAGTTTATCAGTTTAGGGTAGAAAATGTAAATATACAATACTTAAGGATATAAATGGACTATTTTAATATAAGAGTCGAAAACCTATTTTCCTAGTTAGAATATGACACAATAATAGGGAGCTTCATGCGAGGAGTACTATGTGGATATTTCGTTTGGACGAGTTTGCTGGGTTTACGATTTAAAGTGCCCTGGCTCCTCAAACGATTATTGCATATACTTCTGAGATATGATGGCTCGGACGGTGTCATGTTATAACTAAAACTTAATAACAACATAACTCAATACTAAGGAACTTCGTGTGAGGAGTTATATACTTCTGGATTATGATGGCCCGAACGGTATTATGTTGGCAGCATAATACAATAGTAGGGAGCTTCATATGAGGAGTTATACATATGGATTACGATGGCCCGAACAGTGTTATGTTATATATAAAAACCCTAATAGTGATTAGTTAAGAAAACCTAGACTAAAGACTTGACATACACACACCTACACTACCATCAGGATACGCGAGTAAGCTATCTAAACTCCTACTCTACTTACCTAAGACCCAGTTGAGTTTCGTAGCCTCACACCTTTTTAACTTTCACTCTAAATGCTTTACAAACCCTGTGAGGGGGATACTTGCTTTAAACCGAATACAAGTGTTTTTTATCGTTATTGCACAAGTGATACTATTCTGCCACCATTACATAACTTAAATTCATGAGCCATAATCACTTACGGGTTTTACGCAAGTAAACGCGAGTATAGTTGATAGATCTACTGGAGTTTGACAACTCCCGTTGGTTTACCTCAGTCGGGTAACCAATAAGTACTATACTTGAAACCTCAAAGGATTAACTTTGGCAAGTTATCCTACTTGTCCCCTCATGGTTGGGTCTGCAGCCCCCATGACCCGGACTGTCAGTGCGGTTTCATGAGCTTAGTGCAATAATTCTTCCTAAAACCTTTTTCCTCGGGTTTAAGCAGAACCATGTGGAACTTGTATTAAACCCTTTTCCCACACCCTAAACCTATGACTCTTACTCAACCTAGTGTTGACTTTTAAGAATATATCCTAGGTATATGATGTAACACCCCCAAAAATTCGTTTAACAGCGGAAGACTTAATTGGGTGTTACGTAGAGGATCACAGTCATAATTATAGAAAACGACTCAAAGAGACGTTTTTGAGTTCATTTTATTGAATTCAAATGCAAGGATGTTCAATGTTTAATACATCACATTATTAATTGAAAATGACTGTTTGTGAATATTACACCACCGACACAAAGGTCAAATGCCCACTCAATGCCTCCTGAGCTTGCTTCAATTACCTGAGATACATGCTAAAAGTCAACAAAATTGTTGAGTGAATCTATAGCGTTTATATTTAAAAGCAGATGAACACATTCCAAGTATTTCACAGGTGTGTAGAAGTTAGATCCGTATGCATATTGCTATAAGTCTCATGAACACAACGTTAACAAGTATGTGAGCCGTGTAATGGCATCAACATAGTATAAGTTGCCTTTGGTGAGGAGTTTGCCAGTTCTCCTAGGTGTGTCAAATAACAGTGCATTTGTCTACCAGGTGTGGGCTAGAACAAATGGGTCTGTCCAGCACCAATAGATCTATTCACAGTTATTCGCGTTCACTCGCAAGTGACTAAGGTTCAGGATAGAAGGGACTTTCAAGTTGGCGTGTGTCTTATGCAATAGTTGTATAGCATACCATAGTGAAAATAGTTGTTTAAAATACTTGTGTTCATATAGTGTAGCATGTATCCCACCAACATAGTTTGTAAAACAAGTAAAAAGTGTGGGACTAAAGACTCACCTCAGATGAGTGGTGTATGTAGGCAATCAAGTAATGTCAAGTGTAACGGGTGAATGGCTCCAACACGCAACCTGGATAATATGAGAAACCTTAGTTTCCTATAGTGGTGTGATTTGTATTTGTGTAATGCCTGAAGTACAAAAACAATATTAATCATAATATTGTCTTGTCTTTGTGGGTGATGATGATGAGTCGTGTCAAACTCAGGGTGTTGTGTTTTCAGTTCTTGATCTTGGTGAAAGTGATGTATGAGTTTGATTAGTGAAAGGTGATCTTTTGTTATCTAGTTAGTTCTCAATTATTTACTTCTTGAGATTAATATTATTAAAATAATCACTTTTACTTAAGATTGTGAAATTACAAGTTTAGTCCTTATACTTTGTAAAGTTTACATTTTTAACCCAGGTTTTTATAAAAATGACATTTAAGTATCTCAAGTTTATAATTATTTCATTTATAACTTTATTTTGTCAAATTTACAGACACTCTTTTTCCAATATTTACACTTTTAGTCCTTGTACTTTTAAAGTTGACACTTTTAGTCCTCATGAAATGTATATTTATACTTTTAGTACTTATAATATCAAATAGGTCAATGAATGACAAAAACATTTCAAAGATACTGTTTCGACACCAAGTTTACAGAATTTACAGTTTTGGTCCTTGTAGTTTATAAAGTTTGCAAAACTAGTCCTTTATATGTAAAATGTTCATTTTACGTCCTTGTATTCTCAAATTTATACAAATGACTCAAAATAATTTGTATTTACTGTGTGTAATCTTAATTTACAAAAATTAACGTTTATACCCTTAGTTTGCATACTTGACAGTTTTAGTCCAAAATACCATTTTAGCTTATGACTCTATTCCAAATAGTTATTTAAGTTACCAGAAGCTTAGAAAACTTGTGTGAGCTTATCAGTTGGCTTATTTGAGCTTAAAGCTTATTTTTAGCTTATTTTGGTGTTAATGGGCCTGGTGTGATCCGTTAAGGCCCATTGGATCTTCTGTGGGTTCAGTGGGCTCGCAACTGGTTGCAGTGTTTCTTGGGCTCATATTGGGCCTTGCCAAAGTGAGTGGGTATGGTGTTGGGCTGTGAAACAGGCCACAACGTTTATTGAGTGTGATGGGCTTTAGCCTATTAAGGGTGTTGTTGTGTTTCCTGTGAACGAGGAAGCTGCTCAAGTTTTGAGCTTGTGAGATAGCTTAAACAAGCTTGTAAGAGTGTGAGCTTATGGTAGCTCATTTTTTTAGGTTCCATAGATTAAGTTTTTACAAAAATAATCATAGGTTATACGTATAGTTTTCAAATTATAGGATCAATGTAAAGTGTGAAAATCATTTGAAAACACTTAGAAAATATTAGGCAGTTTTCGACATAGACCAAATCAACTTGTGAACGTGTGACTCTTGATGTCTTAGGATTATGTTAAGCTTGTTTAGAGTTCATAGCTTCTTTTATATGTATATAGAGATGTGAGTGAGAGTTTTTGTAGGTCATGAGCTTAACGAGACATAGGAGAAATTTGGCCAAAGTGTTGATGCTGTAATCGAATAGAAAAACATGAAAATGAGATCAAAACATGTTGAGTGTTGAGAGTTGGCTTACCACACCTTCAAAGGTGGGATGTTTACGAGCTTGTGGATGGCTTGTGAGGACTTGGGAGCTTGTGGATAGCTTGTGAAGGACTTGTGCTTCTCCTTCTTCTCGGTACAACAGGCAAGGATCAAGTGAGAGTTTGTGTGTATGTTTTACATGAGTTTTCTTGCATGGGAGGAGTACAATCTGAGGATAGGGACGCAAGTGTATGAGACAAAGAGAATATGGCAGGGGGATAACGAGTAGGAGAGTAGGGTAGCTTGATTGGATAGCAACTTGCCTATCCAAGTGTGTTTTGAGGGTCGGTTTGCAAGGTGACGAGGATAGGGCTTCTAGATGTTGGATTTAATTCCATATCCCATGTGAAACGAGTGAGTAAAGAGTGTATTGAGGTCTTAAGGTCTTTTGTGAAGTCAAAGAGTGAGTGTGAATGAGTTTGAGGGTGTGTTTGGGTCGCAGAAACATCAAAGGGTCCGTTTGGTTTAGTAACGTGACCAAATGGTAACATAGTGATTGAGTTGTGGTCTAGGGGTGTTGAGATGTGTTATTGATTAGGTTTTAGGGTCTAGTGAGTCTCTTGAATGATTTGTGGAGGTTGTGGATCACTTAGGAGTTCATACGACATAAACGTGACCAAATATATATACGTATGGGTCAAGTTATTGAGTGTGAGTTCTTGAGACCTTGGAAATGTGTTTGGCCTAGATAGAAATCCTTAAAATGAGTAATGATGGATTTCCAAATGCTTTAGAAGGTTTCAAATGGTCTTGAGAGGGTTGTGGCAATTTATGTGACGTTTTTATATATAACAAGATATAGAAAATGAGATAGGGCTCGTTTTTGAGTTTGGTGAGTGATGAATCACTTAGAAACACTTAGGAAGTCATTTGAGTGAGTTTAAACTTATGGGAATCAATGGTAACGCGTTTTACAATATGTGACCCAAGTTGTGTACGTTTTTAGAAACGTGTGACCTCGCTACAAAATGGCTTTGGTTTACTGTGCATAAATACGTATTTTGATGAGATATTTGTTGATCTCGATTCTTTTGAGTGCAAAGAATGAGGTGATGCATTTTGGTCCATGTGTTGTGTGTAAGAATCGTGAAAACAAGGGCCAAACCAAATGTGTCTAGGCATTCGAATTCGTATATTTATTTGTTATCATATTGGGCCTTAAATGGGCTTGTGAGATCCTTTGGCCCATTTGAGGTTTAAATGTGATCCGTGTGATGTTATGGGCTAGTGTAGGCCCAATGAGGGTTGTATGGCCCATTTGGTCATGTGGGGCCTACTTGGGTACAATGTGGGTCCTATAATGAATATTTTATTATATTTAGAGGTTGTGGGGCCCACAGGGGTGTATTTCAGTTGTGTGTGTTGTGGGGTCCACCAAGAGGGATGTTGGGAATTATAGATTTGATGATACAAAACAAGAAGAATGAAACATGAAGGGCTTGAAGTGACAAAAAGGAATTCTACAAAAGATGGGAAGGACTTGCTTGCAAAAGAAGTTTTATTTATTAGTCCTTTGTAGTAATTTGTAAACCCTAAAGCTCTATTATATAAAGAGATCAAGGGTTAGGATTTTTATTAAGTCTTTCACAATGTAGACGTCTAGTAAAGGTGTGTGTGTGTAACCTAGGCGTAGGAGATAAACGCCTAGGGTTTATTAGTGTTTTAGTTTAGATAGTATGTTCTACTTGATCAAGGTAGAACATGTTAATTAGTTTGTAATCGTTAGAGGAGATTATGAATGAAAAACCTTGTTCATGATAATGTTGATTCTATGTTTTAATATTCCGCCTTCATTATTATGTGTTCCTAGATATAATATTAGACCTCGTCTAAGAGTCTTCAACGATCTTCACAATTGGTATCAGAGCCTGGGGCTCGTGATATCTAGGATTACAAGGTGTTTTTATTGTCGTAGTAAGCAGATTTGAAGAGGTACGAATTGGTTTTTGAAGTTACCAAATAATCGTTGTTCAAAGTCAACTGTCATGGTCGAATTGTGAATTAAAAGGTAACCTCGCACTGTTTTAATTGGTTAATACAAATTAATGGAAGGAAGGTTGCCATCTTGCGCATGTGATGATAATTATTATTAGCCTAGTAACAATTAATCACTCATGGGACGGTGGAGTATTAGACATGTCGACTACTGCATGTTTTATTATAGTGATCGAGATTCTGTCATCTTTTGAAAATTTAAAAAGGATTGGTTGGAAAGAAGAGTTGTCGTACATGATGATTACAACTTTGATCTGATTGGTAACTGATTATCATGGGTCGGTGGTCCAGAGTTTTAAAAATTATCGATTTGGTTATTTTTATTAATCACATGGGTCAAGATAATTTGTTGTGTCTAGCAGAAGATTGGGTATATCCTATTGGTCGAATTGTTTATTTTTATTCAAGAGTTTTGTTGTGTATTCGATTCATTAAAGTGAATTGTTTGAGATAGTGATTAAACCTCGTACAAACTGAATATGGGAGTTAATTGTGTTTGTCGTGATGTGGTGACAAAGTTTATGACAAATTAATTATCATCATCACATGGCTCATGGTCAAGGTTTATTTGTGGAGTGTCGTTTTCTGCTCGAAGGTACTGCTTCTACTTCTTTTAAAGTACTGCTGAAGAACTACTGTTATTTTTCAAAGTACTGTTTGAAGCTTTCAAGGTACTGCTCGTATTATGAAAGTACTGCCCATATATTTTCCAAGGTACTGCTGCGTGAATTTGAAAGTACTGTTGCGTATATTTTGCAAAGTACTGCTGTGATTTATGGAGACATGTAAGAGTTTTATGGTTCAATATCTATGCATGGTTTACAAGCAGTAAGGGGAAGTACATGTAAGTTTGATTGGTTTTGGATTACTCACATAGAAGGATATTTGTTACACACACACAGGAAGAAGTTTTGTTCTTAAAGGTTTCAAAAGGCTCGTTATTTGGATTATTGGATTAATTGATTACGAAGAAGATTGTTTATCACTTATTTGAAGGTGAAGTGGAGTTTCTTGGATGAGTGTTCTTATCATATCTCAAAGTTTGAGACACTTTGGAGATAACTTGTTTGTGCGTTAAAGAAGTGACAAAGACTTTATAAATCTAGCCAAAGAGTGTGATTTTTCTTATGATGCTCTATGCACACACACATTGGCTATCACTTAAAGGAGTTACATTGTAGTGCTCAGTGTCTCATATTAGTTGAGGATTTTGTCAAGAGGTTGCGGTCTACTTATACTATTGTTGTTCTGGTATGAGTTTGGAGTCACGTGGTTAGTACAAGACATAAGACACAAGTTTGGGTTGTTCTACTTCTTCATCAAGTTCGTTATATTTGGTTTCTTCATCAGTGATCATTACAAGGAGCTTACAGATTTGAAGAATCATAAAGATGGTTAGCACATTGATTTCAGGGGAAGTATTTTATTATGTGTTTTAATCATTTGATGTTCATGCACCACTCAAGGGGAAGTTTCTACTGTTTACATTTGTTCTCTATTTGTTGATAACAAAAAGGGGAAGAAATCTTGGAGTGGCATAGCATAAATTCAAAGGAAGACAAAGATTGTTTCATTCATCAAATAGGGAAGTTCGTACAAGATTCGTGGTTGTTTTGTTACCATCAAATAGGGGAAGATTGTTGGGAATTATAGATTTGATGATACAAAACAAGAAGAATGAAACATGAAGGGCTTGAAGTGACAAGATGGAATTCTACAAATGATGAGAAGGACTTGCTTGCAAAAGAAGTTTTATTTATTAGTCCTTCGTAGTAATTTGTAAACCCTAAAGCTCTATTATATAAAGAGATCAACAGTTAGGATTTTTATTAAGTCTTTCACAATGTAGACGTCTAGTAAAGGTGTGTGTGTGTAACCTAGGCGTAGGAGATAAACGCCTAGGGTTTATTAGTGTTTTAGTTTAGATAGTATGTTCTACTTGATCAAGGTAGAACATGTTAATTAGTTTGTAATCGTTAGAGGAGATTATGAATGAAAAACCTTGTTCATGATAATGTTGATTCTATGTTTGAATATTACGCCTTCATTATTATGTGTTCCTAGATATAATATTAGACCTCGTCTAAGAGTCTTCAGCGATCTTCACAAGGGATGTGGGTCCCATAAATGTGTATTGTAATTCATATTTGTATTGTGGGGTCCACTGAGGTAGAAATGGTTGTTGTGAGTGCAATGTGTGGCACTTGTGATCTAAAATGATCCATAGTGGTGTTGTACCTTTTCCAGGTCATTGTGGGTTGCGTGTGAGCTCATTCAAAGTGGGTGTGAATTACATAGCACATAATGATTCAAAGTTGCATAGTGTAAACAAAAGTTTAAAATTTTGCCTAAAAATGGGTGTATGAACAGTAATACTTAATTACTTCATGTTTAGTGTTTCCTAATAATTGGGTTTTTAGCAGGATATTACAGTACCTACCCGTCATTCAAATTCCGTCCCGGAATTTAAGCTGGTGTGGTGTCATGGGTGTTCTCGGTGAACAGGTGTGGATATTTGGCGCGGATTTTGTCCTCGCGTTCCCATGTGTACTCGGGTCCTCTTTTGGAGTTCCAACGAACTTTGACGATAGGTATGCGGCTGTGTTTCAATCGCTTCACTTCACGGTCCATAATTTCTATGGGTTCTTCCGTGAAGGCAAGTTTCTCATCTAGCTGAATCTCTTTCAGCGGTATTACCAAGGTTTCGTCAGAAAGACACTTCTTTAGGTTTGAAACATGAAACACATCGTGTACACGGCTTAGTTCTTCCGGTAATTCCAGTCTATAAGCCACATGACCGATCCTTTTCAGGATCTTGAAAGGTCCAATGTATCGGGGGTTTAGTTTTCCGCGCTTTCCAAATCGGACGGTTCCTTTCCAGGGTGATACTTTCAACATAACTTTGTCTCCAACTTGAAATTCCATTGGCTTTCGCCTCACGTCAGCGTAACTTTTCTGCCTATCCCTGGCAGCTTGTAATCGTTGTTGGATTTTAACAATCTTTTCTGTAGTATCAAGGATTAGCTCAGGCCCAGTGATCTGAGCTTCGCCAACTTCAGCCCAACAAATTGGAGACCTGCACTTTCTACCATAAAGTGCCTCGAATGCTACCGCCTTAATACTGGCATGATAGCTGTTGTTGTATGAAAACTCGGCTAATGGCAGATGTTTATCCCATCCCTTACCGAAATCAATCACGCATGCTCGCAGCATGTCTTCCAACGTTTGTATTGTTCTCTCACTTTGCCCATCCATTTATGGATGGTACGTGGTGCTCATGTCTAGGCGCGTGCCTAAAACTTTCTGCAGCGATAGCCAGAAGTTTGAGGTAAAACGACTATCTCTATCGGAGATAATTGAAATGGGTACCCCATGTCGGGTCACAATTTCCTTCAGGTATAGATAGGCGAGTGTGTTTACTTCATCGGTCTCCCGTATAGGTAAGAAATGAGCAAATTTCATGATTCGATCAACGATAACCCAAATTGTATCTAAACTAGCGGTGGTTCGTGGGAGTTTGGTGATAAAGTCCATTGTAATTCATTCCAATTTCCAAACAGGAAGGTTAGGTTGAGTAAGTAATCCAGATGGTCGTTGGCATTCTGCCTTGACTCTTGAACATGTTAAGCACCTTCCGACATACTCGGCAATGTCGGCTTTCATGTTTGGCCACCAATACAGTTTCTTGAGGTCTTGGTACATTTTGTTGGCTCCATGGTGAATGGAGCATTTGGATTTATGTGACTCGTGAATGATGAGGTCTCGAATACCTCCAAAATGCGGAATCCAACTTCTTTCTCCAAAACACAAGGTTCCGTCGCTCGTTTCACAAAAAACATTTTTACTTTCCGGCATACCATAGATCTTTTCATCAGGCCGGTTCTCTTCTTTAAGAGCCTCAGTTTGAGCCTGCAAGATTTGCGTGGGTAGTGGTGAACAAATCGTCATTCCTAACGATCGTACTCGTAGGGGTTTAATACGTTTCTTCCGGCTTAAAGCATCGGCCACAACATTGGCCTTTCCGAGGTGATAACGGATTTCGCAATCATAATCACTAAGTAATTCCAACCATCTTCGTTGTCTCATGTTTAGCTCCTTTTGGTCAAGGATATGTTGTAAACTCTTGTGATCGGTGTACATCGTACACTTCGTACCGTACAGATAATGTCTCCATATCTTGAGAACAAAAACTACTGCTCCAAATTCCAAGTCATGCGTTGTGTAGTTTTCCTCATTCTTCTTGAGTTGTCATGAAGCATATGCTATAACCTTGCTTTGTTGCATCAATACAGCACCTAGTCCGTGGTGTGATGCATCGCAATAGACTACAAATCCATCGCTACCTTCTGGTAGTGCTAGTATGGGGGCTTCACAAAGCTTCTGCTTAAGGAGTTGAAAAGCTTTCTCTTGTTTCTCTCCCCATTCATACTTTTTGTCCTTTTGTGTCAGTTCCGTTAAAGGCTTCGAGATCTTGGAGAAATTTTCAATGAATCTACTGTAATACCCAGCAAGTCCTAGAAATTGCCGGATTTCTGTAGGGTTGGTAGGAGATGACCACTCTTTAACAGCTTTTATCTTTGCGGGATCCACATGAATGCCCTTGCTATCAATGACGTGTCCAAGGAATTGCACGCTCGAGATCCAAAACTCACATTTTGAAAATTTTGCGTACAATTGTTCTGCCTTTAGTAGTTCAAGTATGGTTTTAAGATGTTGGGCATGTTCTTCTTGATTGCGAGAGTAAATGAGAATGTCGTCTATGAACACAATTACGAACTTATCCAAGTACGGTTTGCATACTCGATTCAATAAGTCCATAAATACTGCTGGTGCGTTGGTTAAACCAAACGGCATCACTTGAAACTCATAGTGTCCATAGCGAGTTCTAAAAGCGGTTTTCGGAATATCTTCTTCCCGAACTCTCAATTGGTGATATCCAGACCTTAAGTCAATCTTTGAGTACACACTTGACCCTTGAAGTTGGTCAAATAAATCATGCGTGGTAGTGGGTATCTATTCTTCACGGTCAGCTTGTTTAATTCGCGGTAATCGATGCACATCCGAAATGATCCGTCCTTTTTCTTGACAAACAATACCGGAGCTCCCCAAGGTGAGGAACTCGGGCGAATGAATCCCTTATCCACGAGTTCTTTTAGTTGTTCGGATAGCTCTTTCATCTCGGAGGGTGCTAAGTGGTATGGTGCTTTTGCCACAGGTGCCGCTCTTGGCACTAAGTCTATTTGAAATTCGACTTGACGAACGGGTGGAAGACCAGGTAAGTCTTCGGGAAACACTTCGGGAAAATCTTTCACTACAGGTACATCCTCAAGTCGCTTCTTCTCCGACTTATCCTCAGTTATTTGGGCCATAAACACTTGACATCCGTCGTTTATGTACTTCACCGTTCTAATAAACGAGATAATTCCAAATCGGTTCTTACTTCTATCGCCTTGCACCACGAGAGTTTTGCCTTCTAGTGGTATGTGAACGGTTTTCTCGTCGCAAACTATCCGGGCACGATGTTTTGATAACCAATCCATCCCAATCATGATGTCGAAACTACCAAGTTGAATGGGCATTAAGTTTATAAGGAAAGGTTGGTTCTGCAGGGTTATGGTGCAACCTAGGAGTACGGTGTTAGTGCCTATCAAGATTCCATTGGCCATTTTGATCTCGTAAGTGATATCTAACTTAGTTGGGGCAATGTTTAGCAATGAAGCAAAAGTAGTATCTACGAAACTTCTATCAGCACCCGAATCAAATAAAACTTTTGCACTATGCTGATTTATTAAAAACGTACCCGTGACGACGTCAAGGTTCCTTGGTGCATCTCCATCTCCCATCACGTATGCTCTCGCGCGTGCAGGGTAATCAGCATTCCTGTTAGTGCATTGACTCTTGTAGTGTCCCTTTTCTCCGCAACGGTGACACACTATGCACACAGGTTGTAAGTTTGCTCCGGTGGCTTTGCAATCATTGGTCTTGTGCCCTATCCTTTGACATTTTCCACACTTGGCGATACATGGGCCAGTGTGGTGCATCTTGCACTTGTTGCACAGAGGTTTGTCACCAGCATATCCTGAGGTAGCTACATATGCCTTGGCAGCTTCCTGCCTACGGTTTTGTTTATGGTGATGAGAATTGCGGGTGTGATGATAGTTATGGTTGCGTCCATTGTTTGTATTTCTACTACTGCCATGCAAGACAATTCTCCTATCATCATTCTTTCGCTTGAGTTCATTTCGTTCCACCATTGACTTCCGCTTAATTTCCCTGTCTAGTAGCCTTTGAGCAATTGCCATTGCCTCATNTGATAGTTATGGTTGCGTCCATTGTTTGTATTTCTACTACTGCCATGCAAGACAATTCTCCTATCATCATTCTTTCGCTTGAGTTCATTTCGTTCCACCATTGACTTCCGCTTAATTTCCCTGTCTAGTAGCCTTTGAGCAATTGCCATTGCCTCATCAAAGGTTGTAGGTTTCAAAGCGGTAACATTTCCTTCGATACTTTGAGGCAAACCTTCAATGTACTTTTCCAGGGTTTTGTCCAAGTTAGGCACAACACCTAGGCATAACACAGCTAGTTCCTGAAATAGGCGGTTATAAGCCCTCAGTTCGACTCCTTTTACCATCAAATAGTGGAATTCGTCTTCCAACTTCTTGATTTCAGACCTTGAACAGTATTTCCTAAGGATCTTCTTCTTAAATTCAACCCAAGTGATCTGATAAGCTTCTTCGGTTCACATACTTTGTACTACAGAATTCCACCATGATTGACCTTCATCCAAAAGTGTTCCTGTTGCATAGGTTACCTTACAGTTCTCGGGGCAACCAATTCGCATAAACACAGTTTCGGAACGTTCAAACCAACGGGCAAGAGCAGTTGCTCCTTCAGTGACCTTGTAGTAAGTGGGTTGACAGCTCATGAAATCCTTATAGGTGCACTTTCATGGAATGATAGTTGCTGGTTCATCAGCAGTTTCACTAGCATTGCTGGAGTGGTTCAAAGGTGTAGGTTGGTTTCCGAGTGCAGCAGCCAGACCTTCAGCAATCATTCTCTGGATATCTTCCGGAGTCAAAGGTGGAATTGATCATGATGCTGGAGTGGGTGCTGGTGTTGGTGTTGGAGTTGGTTCAAGTGAAGCAGCTGTTCTCCTTGTGCGAGGCATTTTCTGTCAAGATCAACAGAAATGTAAGTTTAGTTTTCCATGCTGGAATATCTAAAGCACAAGTTACATATCGATGATGTTGTTGTTACGTGTAATTACATCGTTTGTGTTTATTTTTCCCCAGGTCTTTATTTTACCACTTGGTCGTGAAATTACTATGGCATACAATCATTCATCGTCAACAAAAGCTTGGCTTGAAATTTTGTACTTATATCCCCTTTTATTTGTTGTTTTTCCAAAACCATCTTTGTTAAAGTTTTCTTTCTACGTAAAGAACCATAATCTTCTTAGTTATCACAACATGTTTGAACATCATTCTCACACACATGCACATAATATTTCCGTTGTTGGCAATATAGTCACCTCATGTTTGAATACAATTCACAACACACATGGATAAGATCATCACGACATGTTTGAATACCATTCACAACATATGTTAAAATCAACAACGGGAATGTAAATCAACATGGAAAATGTAGTAAAACCAAATACCATAATATACATTAATACTTTGTCCGTTGTTGTTCTAAAGAAACAAAAGAAACACACAAACGTCACAAGTCACTTATTAAGTTACATATTTTTTTTGGCATAGTTCGTCCCATACTACATAAACACATGATTTTTATCTTCATTCCTGGTGCCTTGCTTGCTCCTTGATCATGGCAATCTCATCCATCAGGGCTTGAATCGCCCATCTTTGGAATTCATGAACTCCCCTAATTCTTGCTTCCAGTTCTCGGAGTCGGTTCTCATAATACTCCGGTGGTGGTATAGTTGGAATGACACGGTTTGCTGCAGTGGTTGAAGATTCTCCTGTTTCATAATACTCTAGGGGGAAAACCTGGAGGGTGAGAGGGAACATTTCCTGGGGGTACCATCCCTCAGGAAAAAGGTGCATCCGGGAAAGTTTGAGTAAGTAGGTTTAACCAAAACTCCAGCTCAACCCGTGGAGGTGAACATGATGGAGATGGTGGGATAGCTTCATAGTGTTCCGGTGATGATTATGGTGATGCTCCAAAAACATCAAGGGGAGAACTTGGTGATAATCGTTGATACCTTCGACGAGGAGTATGGATATGTATCGGACCTGTAAGTGTCCTTCGGAATGGCCTCATGAAAGGCTCAGGTTCATACGGTTCAAGTATTCTAACCCTCCTTCCTCGGTAAACCCGATTGAGTGGAGGTGGTGGTGGTAAAGTTGGTGGAGTTACCGTTCCTGGGTCAGAGGACCAACGCCAAGTTGACACAAGTCTCTCGTCAGCTGACGAAGAGTTGAAGTTGTCAGTTGGTGTTGTTGGGGTTACCAAGGGTGTAGTGGTGACAGGTGGGATCACTGACGAAGCAGTGTCTTCAACCTCAAGTTCGGAAGAGGAGGTAGTGTGGTGTGAATGGGTAGACATGGTACTACTGTAATAACCCAATTAATAGTAACATAAGTTGCTAATCTAGCATTTNTCTCGTCAGCTGACGAAGAGTTGAAGTTGTCAGTTGGTGTTGTTGGGGTTACCAAGGGTGTAGTGGTGACAGGTGGGATCACTGACGAAGCAGTGTCTTCAACCTCAAGTTCGGAAGAGGAGGTAGTGTGGTGTGAATGGGTAGACATGGTACTACTGTAATAACCCAATTAATAGTAACATAAGTTGCTAATCTAGCATTTAGCACAATATTCATATAACAAGTGTAACATTTCTAATTAAATGTCATAGTTGAGTAGGCATGGAGGGCTCGCGGTGGTGTGGTGTAATAGGTCCGTTTAAAAGTGTAGTTATAGTCCAATGTTTGAAAATACATTTGGTTCTCTATAACCAGGGCTCTGATGCCAATCTGTAACACCCCCAAAAATTCGTTTAACAGCGGAAGACTTAATTGGGTGTTACGTAGAGGATCACAGTCATAATTATAGAAAACAACTCAAAGAGACGTTTTTGAGTTCATTTTATTGAATTCAAATGCAAGGATGTTCAATGTTTAATACATCACATTATTAATTGAAAATGACTGTTTGTGAATATTACACCACCGACACAAAGGTCAAATGCCCACTCCATGCCTCCTGAGCTTGCTTCAATTACCTGAGACACATGCTAAAAGTCAACAAAATTGTTGAGTGAATCTATAGCGTTTATATTTAAAAGCAGATGAACACATTCCAAGTATTTCACAGGTGTGTAGTAGTTAGATCCATATGCATATTGCTATAAGTCTCATGAATACAACGTTAACAAGTATGTGAGCCGTGTAATGGCATCAACAGAGTATAAGTTGCCCTTGGTGAGGAGTTTGCCAGTTCTCCTAGGTGTGTCAAATAATAGTGCATTTGTCTACCAGGTGTGGGCTAGAACACATGGGTCTGTCAAGCACCAATAGATCTATTCACAGTTATTCGCGTTCACTCGCAAGTGACTAAGGTTCATGATAGAAGGGACTTTCAAGTTGGCGTGTGTCTTATGCAATAGTTGTATAGCATACCATAGTGAAAATAGTTGTTCAAAATACTTGTGTTCATATAGTGTAGCATGTATCCCACCCACATAGTTTGTAAAACAAGTAAAAAGTTTGGGACTAAAGACTCACCTCAGATGAGTGGTGTATGTAGGCAATCAAGTAATGTCAAGTGTAACGGGTGAATAGTTCCAACACGCAACCTGGATAATATGAGAAACCTTAGTTTCCTATAGTGGTGTGATTTGTATTTGTGTAATGCCTGAAGTACAAAAACAATATTAATCATAATATTGTCTTGTCTTTATGGGTGATGATGATGAGTCGTGTCAGACTCAGGGTGTTGAGTTTTCAGTTCTTGATCTTGGTGAAAGTGATGTATGAGTTTGATTAGTGAAAGGTGATCTTTTGTTATCTAGTTAGTTCTCAATTATTTACTTCTTGAGATTAATATTATTAAAATAATCACTTTTACTTAAGTTTGTGAAATTACAAGTTTAGTCCTTATACTTTGTAAAGTTTACATTTTTAACCCAGGTGTTTATAAAAATGACATTTAAGTATCTCAAGTTTAGAATTATTTCATTTATAACTTTACTTTGTCAAATTTACAGTTTTGACACTCTTTTTCCAATATTTACACTTTTAGTCCTTGTACTTTTAAAGTTGACACTTTTAGTCCTCATGAAATGTATATTTATACTTTTAGTACTTATAATATCAAATAGGTCAATGAATGACAAAAACATTTCAAAGATACTGTTTCGACACCAAGTTTACAGAATTTACAGTTTTTGTCCTTGTAGTTTATAAAGTTTGCAAAACTTGTCCTTTATATGTAAAATGTTCATTTTAGGTCCTTGTATTCTCAAATTTATACAAATGACTCAAAATAATTTGTCTTTACTGTTTGTAACCTTAATTTACAAAAATTACCGTTTATACCCTTAGTTTGCATACTTGACAGTTTTAGTCCTTTAACTTACAATCTTTTGCATTTTTAGTCCAAAATACCATTTTAGCTTATGACTCCATTCCAAATAGTTATTTAAGTTACCAGAAGCTTAGAAAACTTGTGTGAGCTTATCAGTTGGCTTATTTGAGCTTAAAGCTTATTTTTAGCTTATTTTGGTGTTAATGGGCCTGGTGTGATCCGTTAAGGCCCATTGGGTCTTATGTTGGTCCAGTGGGCTCGCAACTGGTTGGAGTGTTTCTTGGGCTCATATTGGGCCTTGCCAAAGTAAGTGGGTGTGGTGTTGGGCTGTGAAACAGGCCACAACGTTTATTGAGTGTGATGGGCTTTAGCCCATTAAGGGTGTTGTTGTGTTTCCTGTGAATGAGCAAGCTGCTCAAGTTTTGAGCTTGTGAGATAGCTTAAACAAGCTTGTGAGAGTGTGAGCTTATGGTAGCTCCTTTGTTTAGGTTCCATAGATTCAGTTTGTACAAAAATAATCATAGGTTATACGTATAGTTTTCAAATTATAGGATCAAAGTAAAGTGTGAAAATCATTTGAAAACAATTAGAAAATATTAGGCAGTTTTCGACATAGACCAAATCAACTTGTGAACGTGTGACTTTTGATGTCTTAGGATTATGTTAAGCTTGTTTAGAGTTCATAGATTCTTTTATATGTATATAGAGATGTGAGTGAGAGTTTTTGTAGGTCATGAGCTTAACGAGACATAGGAGAAATTTGGCCAAAGTGTTGATGTTGTAATCGAATAGAAAAACATGAAAATGAGATCAAAACATGTTGAGTGTTGAGAGTTGGCTTACCACACCTTCAAAGGTGGGATGTTTATGAGCTTGTGGATAGCTTGTGAGGACTGGGAGCTTGTGGATGGCTTGTGAAGGACTTGTGCTTCTCCTTCTTATCGGTACAAGAGGCAACGATCAAGTGAGAGTTTTTGTGTGTGTTTTACCTGAGTTTTCTTGCATGGGAGGAGTACAATCTGAGGATAGGGACGCAAGTGTATGAGACAAAGAGAATATGGTAGGGAGATAACGAGTAGGAGAGTAGGGTAGCTTGATTGGATAGCAACTTGCCTCTCCAAGTGTGTTTTGAGGGTTAGTTTGCAAGGTGACGAGGATAGGGCTTCTAGATGTTGGATTTAATTTCGTATCCCATGTGAAACAAGTGAGTAACAAGTGTATTGAGGTCTTAAGGTCTTTTGTGAAGTCAAAGAGTGAGTGTGAATGAGTTTGAGGGTGTGTTTGGGTCGCAGAAACATCAAAGGGTCCGTTTGGTTTAGTAACGTGACCAAATGGTCACATAGTGATCAAGTTGTGGTCTAGGGGTGTTGAGATGAGTTATTGATTAGGTTTTAGGGTCTAGTGAGTCTCTTGAATGATTTGTGGAGGTTGTGGATCACTTAGGAGTTCATACGACATAAACGTGACCAAATATATATACGTATGGGTCAAGTTATTGAGTGTGAGTTCTTGAGACCTTGGAAATGTGTTTGGCCTAGATAGAAATCCTTAAAATGAGTAATGATGGATTTCCAAATGCTTTGGAAGGTTTCAAATGGTCTTGAGAGGGTTGTGGCAATTTATGTGAATGTTTTTATATATAACGAGATATAGAAAATGAGATAGGGCTCGTTTGTGAGTTTGGTGAGTGATGAATCACTTAGAAACACTTAGGAAGTCATTTGAGTGAGTTTAGAACTTGAGGGAATCAATGGTAACGCGTTTTACAATATGTGACCCAAGTTGTGTACGTTTTTAGAAACGTGTGACCTCGCTACAAAATGGCTTTGGTTTACTGTGCATAAATACGTATTTTGATGAGATATTTGTTGATCTCGATTCTTTTGAGTGCAAAGAATGAGATGATGCATTTTGTTCCATGTGTTGTGTGTAAGAATCGCGAAAACAAGGGCCAAACCAAACGTGTCTAGGCATTCGAATTCATATATTTATTTGTTATCATATTGGGCCTTAAATGGGCTTGTGGGATCCTTTGGCCCATTTGAGGTATAATGTGGGTCCTACAATGAATATTTTATTATATTTAGAGGTTATGGGGCCCACAGGAGTGTATTTCAGTTGTGTGTGTGTTGTGGGGTCCACCAAGAGGGATGTGGGTCCCATAAATATGTATTGTAATTCATATTTGTATTGTGGGGTCCACTGAGGTAGAAATCTCATATGTGGTTGTTGTGAGTGCAATGTGTGGCATTTGTGATCTAAACTGATCCATAGTGGTGTTGTACCTTGTCCAGTGCATTGTGGGTTGCGTGTGAGCTCATTCAAAGTAGGTGTGAATCACATAGCACATAATGATTCAAAGTTGCATAGTGTAAACAAAAGTTTAAAATTTTGCCTAAAAATGGGTGTATGAATAGTAATACTTAATTACTTCATGTTTAGTGTTTCCTAATAATTGGGTTTTTAGCAGGATATTACATATGAGCACTTTAGGAACCCTGGCACGGTGTGGCACTGGACATGAGGACGTCTATAATAGTTATCATTCATCAGTTTTTCTGTAACCTGAAGTCTTTTGGGACCTCACTTTTGGTAAAAGTATAACTTTTACTACAAAAACTCTAATGAATAAATGAATGATAACACCTTTTTCAAAAACGTCTCTTTTCGAGTCGTTTTATATTAGCTTGTCTTTGCTTCCATGAAGTAATACTCTAACTCTAAATCCGCTGTGATCTATGAAAATAGGGGTGTTACAAATTGGTCTCAGAGCCTTGGTTATAGCGAACAAAAGGTTTTTACTAAAACTATAACCAATTTTTCAAAAAGTCCCCCGTGCCAGAAGACACTCCGATCTGCCTCTAGGTTAGACTTCCCAATTTGCCTTTAGGTTAAACCCTCTAACTTGCCTTTAGGTTAGAATTCCCGACTTGCCTTTAGATTAGACTCACTATTGCATCCTCTAACTTGCCTCTAGGATTAGATACCCTATTTCCTTCCCCATATTGCCTTTAAGATAGTTATATAGGTTCGAATTATACTAAGGCATTTACTCGGAAATGACAATTAGATATGTCATCCTTTAACAATCCTATCATAGTGTTAGACACTGATGATGAGGATAACTCATCGGATAGTTATGAGTATGCTCCGGCTACTCCTAGTCACTCCTCTGTTGGCTCAAATTCTCCGGAAGAATTAGCACAGAATATCTTAGTTAACTTAGGACTAGAACTTTCCCCGAATGATCCCTATATGCAAGCATATAATGGGTATATGCAAGCATAAGGTGGTAACATTCCTATAGTACCTACCATAACCCCTACACCCTCTATACCCCACTATAGTACCCAAGATTACCATGTCCTCGAAATAGCTTCCCCTCCTCGTAAGAAATTACGTATTAGACCACCTTCACCTTCCCTTAGGTTTGAAATAGGAAATAGTTCGTATAAAACTCTTTTAGAAAGGCATGAAGAACAAATAGAAGATATACTTAGTCATTTAGATAAGTTATCTCTAGGGCGTATAGAAGAAGTAGAAAATAGGATAAGTGACTTAGGAAAAGGTAGGATAATAATTCAAAAAGATTACTCTAGACTAGAGAAAGAATTAGAGAAAACCCGTGATCAAATCTTTAGGTTACAAATGAAATATGAAGGACACTACGACGAAGTAGTTACTGCACATGTTAGACTTTCCACTATAGAAACGATCATAGAAGATCTTAGGAATAGTCATAAGTCTGATATAAGAGACTTACTAGAAGCAATACAAGAGCTTAAAAATAACAAAGGAGCAAAATAGTAAGGTTATAGGTAATTTAAGTAGCTTACTAGGTAGTATGATAGGTAGTATATGCGTAATTCACCCTGTACGATATAGGAAAAGTTAGTATAAGAAATATAGTTTGCCTATATATCCTATACCCCATGCCCTATACTTAGGAATCTTAGAACTAGAATCCCTTAGGATAATCTCACTATGCCTTTAGATGAGGGGAAACGAATTTCTATAGAACATAGTAACTCTTATTAGGAATTTGCCCTTTTAGTTTTAGGATCCCCTATACTCACCAACCCCGGTATCAGATAATGTTCTAAGAAATTGGAACATAAACTACGACACTATTCTTATCCCGTCCTATCTATAAAATGGCACTTACTAGGGCTACAACTCCCGCTACTCCCACTACACCTGCCATGAATCAGGAAGACATCCAGCGACTAGTGACTGACAGTGTAGCTGCAGCACTAGGAGCTAGGGATGCCAACATGGCTAGAAACCCGAAATTCCTGTAGTGAAGAAGAGTAACTACAAGGAGTTTATGAGCTGTCAACCCTTTAATTTTAAGGGAACAGAAGGGGGCATAGGATTAATCCACTGGTTTGAGAGATGCGAATCAGTATTTTCCCGTAGTAACTGTACTGAGGATTGTAAGGTTAAGTTTGCTACCGATACACTTACCAAGGAAGCGTTATCCTGGTGGAACTCGTATGCACAACCAATAGGTATTGAGGAGGCATACAAGCTCCCTTGGAATGACTTCAAGCAACTAATGATTAAGAAATACTATCCTCGGACGGGGATTAAGAAAATGGAAGACGAGTTATATAACTTATCAGTGAAGGGGAACGATGTAAAGACTTATATTAGGAGATTTCAGGAATTGGCAACTTTGTGTTCAACAATGGTGCCAACTACTGAAAAGAAAATAGAAGTCTTCATCGGAGGTTTGCCCTGGAGTATCGAAGGTAACATTACTGCCTCTAAACCTCAAACGTTAGAGGAAGCTATTAATATCACTTTGAGGTTAATGGATCAAGTAACGAAGCACAACTCTGTGCTAGTGCCCAACGATAATAAACGAAAGTTCCATGATAGGAGAGCTTTCGGTAATACCCGTAATGTAGGTAGTAGTCATCGTATCAACCTCTGTCCTTAACCAAACCCAAGGCAAGGAGCTACTAGAGCTTATGCCGCCACTCCAACTGAGGGAAGTGGTTACGCTGGGAGAGCCCCTCTATGTAGGAGATGTGCTATGCATCACACAGGGCCTTGTTTCATTAAGTGTACAATATGCAACAAGGTGGGCCATCAGCCAAGGGATTACAAGGATAAAGGACCAGTCACTGAGGGTAATCCGCCACCAGTATCGGTTACTTGTCATACTTGCGGAAAGAAGGGACATTACGCAAGTAAGTGTCCAAATAAAAATACTGATGGTGCCCAGGGTAGAGCTTACATGTTGAGGGATAGGAACGATCCTCAAGATCCGAGCGTGGTTACGGGTAAGTTTCTTTTAAATAATCATTTAGTTACAGTACTTTTTGATTCTGGAGCCGATAGGAGTTTCGTATCTATACCTTTTGCCTCTAGACTTAGGATCAAACCCGTAGCTTTAGATACTTACTATGAGATAGAAATGGCCGACGGAAACCTAGTTAGTATTAACACCATCCTTAAGGGTTGTACCCTAACCTTACTTAACCACCCATTTGAAATCGACCTTATACCCATGAGACTCGGTAGTTTTGACGTTGTTGTGGGAATGGATTGGTTGTCCAAGAATCAAGCCAAGATTCTTTGTGACGAGAAAATCATCCATGTACCTATCAACGATGAAACTTTAATTATCCGAGGAGATCGAAGTAAGACTCATCTTAACTTCATCTCGTGTATCAAAACGGAATGATACATCTCACGAGGTTGTCAAGTCTTTGTTATTCAAGTAACAGAGACAAAGCCAGATGAAAAACAACTGGATGAGATCCCTGTAGTCAGAAAATACCCAGAGGTTTTTCCTAAGGATTTACCTGGCTTACCTCCTGTCCGACAAATAGAGTTTCAAATAGATTTAATTCCCGGAGGGGCACCTATAGCCCAAGAACCCTATAGGTTAGCCCCTTCAGAGATGAAGGAACTCTCTTAACAACTCCAGGATTTAACCGATCGAGGTTTTATTCGCCCAAGTACATCACCTTGGGGAGCTCCGGTATTATTTGTTAAGAAAAAGGATGGATCATTTAGGATGCGTATCGACTATTGTGGATTAAACAAACTTACTATCAAAAATCGATACCCATTACCTAGGATAGACGATCTATTTGATCAAATTCAGGGATCTAGTATATATTCAATGATCGACTTACGATCAGGTTATCATCAACTGAGAGTAAGGGAAGAGGATATCCCTAAGACTGCTTTCAGAACAAGGTATGGACACTATGAATTTCAAGTGATGCCATTTGGTTTGACAAACGCACCAGCGGTTTTCATGGATCTCATGAACCGGGTGTGTAAACCATACTTGGATAAATTTGTTAGAGTGTTCATAGATGATATCCTTATCTATTCTCGTAACAAGGAAGAGCACGCTAAACACTTGAGAATAATCCTAGAACTACTTAAGATGGAGAAACTTTATGCAAAGTTCTCTAAGTGTGAATTCTGGATAAGTGTTGTGCAATTTCTTGGACACTTGATAGATAAACAAGGACTTCGTGTCGATCCTATGAAAATCAAAGCCGTTAAATATTGGGCGTGTCCCACTAATCCTACCGAGATACGAAAATTTTTAGGATTAGCAAGCTACTATCGAAGGTTTATTGAGGGATTTTCAAAAATAGCAAAACCTTTGACAGAGCTAACCCAGAAAAATAGGAAGTTTGACTGGGGAAAAGATCAGGAGATAGCTTTCCAACTTTTGAAGAGAAAGTTGTGTGAAGCTCTGATCTTAGCATTACCAGAGGGAAACGATGATTTTGTCGTTTACTGTGATGCTTCACGTAGAGGTCTTGGAGCTGTGTTGATGCAAAGAGGTAAGGTAATCGCTTATGCATCACGACAACTCAAGACACATGAGGAAAATTATACTACCCACGATCTAGAATTAGGAGCAGTAGTGTTTGCTCTAAGAATATGGAGACATTATCTGTATGGCACTAAGTGTACGGTTTTCACCGATCACAAAAGCCTACAGCATATTCTTAATCAAAAGGAGCTAAACATGAGACAAAGACGTTGGGTAGAACTGCTCGCTGATTATGATTGTGAGATTCGTTACCATCCTGGCAAAGCTAACGTAGTAGCAGATGCTTTGAGCCGAAAGGAACGAATCAAACCACTTAGAGTTAGGTCATTAGTTATGACTCTTCATTCGAATTTACCTTCTCAAATACTCAAAGCCCAAAATGAAGCCCTAGAAAAGGGAAATCGTAAACTTGAAAATTTACGAGGGATGGATAAGGCTTTTGAGATACGTTCAGACGGAACTCGTTGTATTAAGGGTCGGAGATGGTTACCACATCATGGTAACTTAAGGAATTTAATAATGCACGAGTCCCATAAAACTAAGTACTCCATCCATCCAGGTTCTGACAAGATGTATCAGGATCTGAAGAAACACTATTGGTGGCCTGACATGAAAGCATCTATTGCTAGATATGTGGCCAAGTGTTTAACATGTTCTAAGGTAAAGGCTGAATGTCAAAAGCCATCCGGCTTATTGGTACAGCCTGAGATTCCCATTTGGAAGTGGGAAAGAATTACGATGGATTTTATCACAAAACTACCTAGAACATCTAATGGGCATGATACTATTTGGGTAATAGTTGATCGCCTTACGAAATCCGCTCATTTCATTCCTATACGAGAAACGGATGATATGGAAACCCTTGCTAGGTTGTACCTCAAGGAAATAGTTTCCCGACATGGAGTGCCAATATCAATCATATCGGATCGTGACTCTCGTTTCACATCTAGATTTTGGCAATCTATGCAACGTGCCTTAGGTACTCAGATAGACATGAGTACGGCATATCATCCTCAAACCGATGGTCAAAGTGAGAGAACTATCCAAACTCTTGAGGATATGCTTCGAGCATGTGTAATAGATTTTGGAAAAGGATGGGAGAAACACTTACCATTGGTAGAATTCTCGTATAACAATAGTTATCACGCTAGTATTAAGGCAGCACCGTATGAGGCACTTTACGGGAGAAAGTGCAGATCTCCGGTCTGCTGGGCCGAAGTTGGAGAAGTACAACTTACGGGTCCAGAGATAATTCATGAGACAAATGAGAAAATAGTTCAAATACGGAAACGATTACAGGCCGCTAGGGATCGGCAAAAGAGTTATGCCGATAATAGACGTAAGCCTTTAGAATTCCAAGTCGGAGAAAGGGTTATGTTGAAAGTTTCACCTAGGAAAGGTGTCTTTCGTCTCGGAAAGCAGGGAAAGCTTAGTCCGAGATACATTGGACCATTTAAGATCATTGAGAGAATTGGTCCAGTGGCATACCGACTTGAATTACCGGATGAACTAAGTAATATACATGATACATTTCATGTCTCTAACCTTAAGAAGTGTCTATCGGATGAATCACTCATCATTCCTATGAAAGAGCTTAAGTTGGATGAAAAGCTCAATTTCATAGAGGAACCAGTTGAAATCATGGACCGAGAGGTCAAAAATCTAAAACATCACCGGATTCCTATCGTCAAGGTACGCTGGGACTCTAGGAGAGGACCAGAGTATACTTGGGAACGAGAGGATCAAATCCGTGCTAAATATCCCCATCTATTCTCACCTACACCCACTAACACTAGCTAAATCTCGGGACGAGATTTTCTTTTAGGATGGGAGACTGTAGTACCCCACAAATTTCCCACTAACTCCCTATAGGATAGAAATGCCTTACTAACTTAACTTAGGCCCTTATAAAGCACAAACTAGGTTAGAAATGCCTATAGGAATTTCCCGAGCCAAATTTTTGCCTTATTATCTCTTTATGACATAACTAACCCTTAGACAAGCTCACGTATCCACAAATGCCAACCACTACTATGTTTACTCAATGTAAACATCCTGGTATGTCAAGTCAAGGTCACAAACACATTTTCACTAAGTAAACTATCACTCTAGTACACTATACATGCTAAGAAACCCTAAGTGCACCTATGTGTTTACGGTTAACTTTAAAACCCTAATTGCTTATCCATACGTGCTCTAAAGTGTTTAAGACTTAGGTATGACTTACATTAGTAACCCTAGGATATATTAGACCCCCTAGATCATAGTACAACTCTCTAGAACTTAGGTACAAGCCTTATAAGCACAAAACCCTAGTTAAGCCATAACTTCCCGAAACTAGGTCTAAACTTTCCCAAATCTTTACCATAAGCTACCATCACTTAGTATAAGCCTCCTAGGACTTAGTATTAGTCATTAGACACTTATAGGACACTAAATTAGGCACCAAACCCTAGACAAAACCCTAAACCCATTCTAGGCAAAACTAGGATATAACGAACCCAAAAACCAAAACCAAGCCATCCTAGCACCTCTAAACTAGTAACCAAGCACCATAGCACCTCCCTTACACCTAGCTAGCACCCTAGCACCTCCCAAGCACCCTAGCAAGGTGGTGCGTCACCTTTTTCTTCACGTTAAACCGCCATAGCCAAAACCGCCCTTCCACCGTCCTAGGCAGCCCCCTAGCTAGTCTTAGCTCACCATAGTCACCTGCTAGGTTACCTTAGACACCGTGTAGCATTGCCTAGTCATATCCCCCTCCTCGCCACCTCATGCTCCTATTTCTTGAGCTCCACTCCTTCGTACCCTGTAAATGCCCCACGACCTCACACCATTCCTCTTCACCCCTCCCCTCTCTTCTCTACCTATACATTTCTGTAGTCTAAGACCTTTAGAACCTATAGAATTCGAGTGGTGAAGCCTTGTCCCTATCGAGTTAGAGTTTTGGCCGAGAAAACCCTAATAGTCTCGTTAAGCCCTCCCCGACCTAGCTATGCTTTACCTTTGCATACACTAGCCTTAGGACTGACCTAGAACACTTAAGAGAGACCTTAGATACCATAAAACCCTTAGCTAAGACCTAGAACCCATCGTTTGCATGCTTCCCTTTTTAAAACCCTAGTTTGTTCGAATTATGTGTTTACATGGTTACACGCATGATCTTGAGCTATAAACTGAAACATATGACTTATATGAACCTACATGAACTAAACATAAGCCTAGAAACTTAATGGTTTAATAAAAATAGAGTTTACTTGAATTTAGGACTAGTTTTGTAAAAGTTTACATGCATAGGGGTATATATCGTAAATTCCTGAAATTATAAAGTCTAGGGACTGTTTTTAACATTCCTTGGAAGTTATAAGTGCAAGGACCCCTTTTGCAAAGTCTTGAAACCTTAGGATAGAAAGCAAAACAAGTTATATAACTAAAAGGACTAGTTTTGCAAATATAGTTAACTTAAGGGTATAATAGGTAAATATTAAAAGTTAGTATACACTAAGGACCATTTTTGTCGTTTCTCTAAGATAGTTAAGTTTAGGGACTATTTGTGCAATAGTTAGATAGTTATATACTTAAGTATTATAAGTTTATATGTTTAGGGTAGAAAATATAAATATATAATACTTAAGGATATAAATGGACTATTTTCATATAAGAGTCAAAAACCTATTTTCCTAGTTAGAATATGACACAATACTAGGGAGCTTCATGCGAGGAGTACTATGTGGATATTTCGTTTTGACGAGTTTGCTGGGTTTACGATTTAAAGTGCCCTGGCTACTCAAACGATTATTGCATATACTTCTGAGATATGATGGCCCGAACGGTCTCATGTTATAACTAAAACTTAATAACAACATAACTCAATACTAGGGAACTTCGTGTGAGGAGTTATATACTTCTGAATTATGATGGCCCGAACGGTATTATGTTGGCAGCATAATACAATAGTAGGGAGCTTCATATGAGGAGTTATACTTCTGGATTACGATGGCCCGAACGGTGTTATGTTATATATAAAAACCCTAAGAGTGATGAGTTAAGAAAACCTAGACTAAAGACTTGACATACACACACCTACACTACCGTCAAGATACGTGAGTAAGCTGTCTAAACTTCTACCCTAGTTACCTAAGACCCAGGTGAGTTTCGTAGCCTCACACCTTTTTAACTTTCACTTTAAATGCTTTACAAACCCTGTGAGGGGGATACTTGCTTTAAACCGAATACGAATCTTTTCTATCGTTATTGCGCAAGTGATACTATTCTGCCACCATTACATAACTAAAATTCATGAGCCATAATCACTTGCGGGTTTTACACAAGTGAACGTGAGTATAGTTGATAGATCTATTGGAGTTTGACAACTCCCGTTGGTTTACCTTAGCCGGGTAACCAATAAGTACTATACTTGAAACCTCAAAGAATTAACTTTGGCAAATTATCCTACTTGTCCCCTCATGGTTGGGTCTGCAGCCCCCATGACCTGGACTGTCAGTGCGGTTTCATGAGCTTAGTGCAATAATTCTTCCTAAAACCTTTTTCCTCGGGTTTAAGTTGAACCTTGTGGAACTTGTATTCAACCCTTTTCCCACACCCTAAACCTATGACTCTCACTCAACCAAGTGTTGACTTTTAAGCATGTATCTTAGGTATATGAGCACTTTAGGAACCCTGGCACGGTGTGGCACTGGACATGAGGACGTCTATAATAGTTATCATTCATCAGTTTTTCCGTAACCTGAAGTCTTTTGGGACCTTACTTTTGGTAAAAGTATAACTTTTACTACAAAAACTCTGATGAATAAATGAATGATAACAGCTTTTTCAAAAACGTCTCTTTTCGAGTCGTTTTCTATTATTTTGTCTTTGCTTCCATGAAGTAATACCCCAACTCTAAATCCACTGCGATCTATGAAAATGGGGGTGTTACACTTGAAAATCTTGAAGTTTTGTGGAGAACTTGACCAACTCAATGATCTTCGTGTTCTTGATACTATGCACCTTGCACAATGTGTAAGTATGTCATGATCTCCCATAAATGAATTGTATGTTACATATGTTTAAATCATATGTTACTATCACATTCAATGGTATGGTCAATACACTTGATGATACATTAATTCTTGGCCGTTACAAGTTTAGTAATGATGGGCATACTAACCTTAAGTCATATATATACACTAGTCCCCTTCCTACCCAATACACACAACAAGTAGAATGACATAGCTATCCATCAAGCTCTCTACACTTAAGTGGGTTAAGGGAGAGATACTAGTCGTATTCAAAGTGTTCTCAATATCATGACGACATCCGCTTCCGCTTCGGGTATGTTTTACTCGTTCATATTATTATGTGGTTATTATCGTATTCTAAGATCTTTATGGCATAATAGATTAATGTGTTCATCATGAATATTTGATGCTAAGGTCTACACATATGAATGCTTACATGTGGTATCAGTGCCAACGTTTTGAATAAGATAATAATCCTTAGCTTATTGATTATAACCAAGATATGTATTATGTTATTTTGCTCGATCATAATTCAGTGGAATTTGGTTTTATCCGTAAGTTTTGTCAGGCGGTTAAAGATGTGTATGCTTCTGACACTGTTTCATTGTAATATAAATTATGTAAATTTGCAAACTTGAAACACGAATTGTTGTCTTTAACTATTTTGCTGCATCTAATATTGGTCATGCACAAAACATATGGAATGTATAACAAATTCAGTATCATGTTTCATGAATTTATACAAATCAACTATTTGGCTTTATGCGATTAATATATGTTTCAATCATGGGCCATTAGATATAATAAATAAGAAATCATGTTTATATATGTTTAGGCTACTAACGATATTGGTTTACTTGTTTTATACTATTGAAATGATGTCTAATATTTTCCGCACTAAAGAAACGTACTTTATAATCGTATATTTCGTAAACCTGATTGATATGCATTTTACTATTCTATATGCTTCACTATACATGTGAAATACTACCTTTTAATTTCATTAGCATGAATAAAATGATATTTGGTAGAAGGTTTGTAGAATGGTAGTGGCAAGGAAAACGACTTGAATTGCATGATTATTGAATTTTTAATGATATGTGTACTTCTTTTTCGAATGACCTATAATTAGAAATTGCTTAAATATATAACCTCTTGTGGCTCATGGCACTAATGCTACTGATATAATGTTGGTCACGGAATTGCATGTATGTCATATGTCATTCTTCCTAGTTAACTTCAAATGTGGCAATTAAAGACTCCACAACTACATGCATGATAACTATGGAATAACTCATTTGAATTGTTAAGACAATTTACGTTTTGTGTGTGATATGTTTATCATTGATTGCCAATTATGTTTAAATTAATTAACATATTAAGTAGTTGATGTTAGAAAAAATTGAAATATGTATTATTTGTAACATCCGTATGTTTTAAATGTCAATTGATTACCTTTAAAGCTATTTATTTGTTTATTATGTGACATTTAATGAGATTAATTTGTTAGTCACCAAAGTGGCCAAATTGATCTATAATTTGTAGTCATATAATATTTATATTGTCTTAAAGAATGCTATCATGGATATGTTATTAGTTGATAGAAATTATGAATTTTACCCAAAGGAAAATTATTCTTCTATAACTAATAATCTTAGAGATGAAAATAATATACTTTTGTCATATGTATATAGTTATCCAAAGATGCTTATATATTTGACGCAGTCTATTATATTTTCTTGTAAAGTCTCATTGCATTCTAATAATGACGAGGATATATTGTTGTGTTTACCCAAAGGATACCAATAATATATATATTTCTCATGGTATGGATTTTAACTAGTAAGCATGTACACTCTCAAGCTTCTTCTGTTACCTTGTTTACCGGTGTGAATTTCTCCGAATGGAAAGAACAAGTCACTTTCCATTTAGGTGCTTTGGATCTTGACTTGGCGCTACTGGAGGGTAGGCCTACTGACCTTACTAATGATAGTACAGAGGCTCAAAAATCACACCATAAGGCATGGACAAGGTCCAACATACTCTGCTTGAACTTTATGCGGATGACAATTTCCAACAACATTAAGTCTTCTCTTCCCGGCATTGATAATCAAAATGCTAAAGATTTTCTTAAGCTTGTGGAAGATAAGTTTAGTTCTGCTGATAAAGCACTAGCAGGGACACTTATGGCTGAACTCACCACCATGAAATTTGATGATTCCAAGAGTATAGAACAACATGTCCTTGATATGACTAATACTACAGCAAGACTTAAGACACTGGGTATGAATGTGGATGACTCTTTCTTGGTGCAATTTATTACGAATTCACTTCCTTCTGATATACCTGGTAAAGTGATCAATTATAACACATTAAAGTATAAGTGGAATATTGATGAACTGTCCAGTAAGCTTATTCAAGAGGAAGCAAGACTAAAGAAACAAAGAGTTCACTCCGTTAACCTGGTGAATCAAGGAGTTGACAAGAAGCTCAAACCAAAAGCCAAGAACTTTAAGAAGAAACAACATGCTACAACCTCAAAGGTTGCTAATGGTGAAAAGAAGGAACAAAGGGACAACAAATGCAATTTTTGCAGGAAAGATGGACATTTCCAAAAGGATTGTCCTAAACATAAGGCTTGGTTCGAAAAGAAAGGTATACATTATGTTTCTGTATGCTTTGAATCAAACTTGTCTGAAGTTCCTTCTAATACTTGGTGGTTTGATTCTGGTGCTACTACTCATGTTTCCAATATTATGCATGGACTCCTAACAATCCAAAACCACAAGCCCAACTAATAACTTTATCTTTATGGGTAACCGAATGAAGGCTCCCATTGAAGGCGTAGGGACTTATAGACTGAAGTTAGATACCATGTTTCACTTGGATCTAATGAATACTCTCTATGTACCTTGAATTTCTAGAAATTTAGTTTATGTTCCGAGACTTGATGTTAGTGGGTATACTTTTGATGGTGGAAATGGTCGTTTTAATTTATATAACAATAAATCCTTTATTGGTTATGGTATTCTTGTTGATAATTTATATAAATTAAAACTTGATGATGTTTTTTCTTAATCTCTGTTTACTGTTGATCATAATGTTGGAATGAAACGTAGTATCGTTGATGAAAATTCTGCTATCTTGTGGAATAAACGTTTGGATCATATATCCAAAGAAAGATTACAAAGATTGGTGGAGAACGAGATTCTACCGAATCTAGACTTCACTGATTTTGGCTTATGTGTGGAATGCATTAAGGGTAAGCAAACAAAAAATAGCAAGAAAGGTGCCACAAGAAGCAATAATCTCCTTGAAATTATACACACCGATATTTGTGGACCATTTGATACTCCATCCTTCACTGGAGAAAAATATTTTATCACCTTTATAGATGATTTTTCACGTTATGGATATGTCTGTTTGTTGCATGAAAAATCTCAATCTATAAATGTCGTTGAGGTATTTGTAAACGAGGTTGAGAGGCAACTTGACAGAAAAGTGAAAATCATAAGATCTGATAGAGGTGGTGAATATTATGGAAAGTACGATGAATCTGGACAGTGTCCTGGTCCCTTTGTAAAGTTCCTTGAAAGTCGCGGCATATGTGCTCAATATACTATGTCGGGCACGCCACAACAAAATGGCGTGGCAGAAAGGCAAAATAGAACATTAATGGAGATTGTTAGGAGCATGATAAGTAAATCATCTTTACCGAAAAGTTTGTGGATGTATGCACTTAGAACCGCAGTGTATCTGTTAAATAGGGTTCCTAGTAAGTCAGTTCCAAAAACTCTTTTTGAGTTATGGACTGGAAGGAAACCTAGTCTGAGACACCTGCATGTTTGGAGTTGTCCAGCAGAAGCACGGTTTTATAATCCACAATAAAAGAAATTGGATTCTCGAACCGTTAGCGGTTACTTTATTGGTTACCCAGAGAAATCCAAATGGTATAGGTTTTATTGTCTAAACCACAGTTCTAGAATTGTTGAAACAGGCAATGCCAAATTTCTGGAAAATGGTGAAGNACTCTTTTTGAGTTATGGACTGGAAGGAAACCTAGTCTGAGACACCTGCATGTTTGGAGTTGTCCAGCAGAAGCACGGTTTTATAATCCACAATAAAAGAAATTGGATTCTCGAACCGTTAGCGGTTACTTTATTGGTTACCCAGAGAAATCCAAATGGTATAGGTTTTATTGTCTAAACCACAGTTCTAGAATTGTTGAAACAGGCAATGCCAAATTTCTGGAAAATGGTGAAGTTAGTGGGAGTGTTGAAAATCAAGTTGTGGATGTTAACGAAATAAGGGACAATGATCCATTACCCATTAATGTTCATAAATCCACAACTACACTGAATGTTGTTCCTGTATTTCAAAATCAAGAACAACATTTGAAAAATAAACAAACGCCCCATGAAGAAACTAACTTACCAACACAAACAAGTGAACCTGTTGGAGTAGCATTAAACAAACCTGCAAGGGTTAGAAAGTCAGCTATTCCTGATGATTATATAGTTTACTTGCAAGAGACAGATTTTGATATTGGCATTGATAATGATCATGTAACTTTTTCACAAGCCATAGAAAGTGATAAGTCTGAAATGTGGATTAATGCTATGAAAGAAGAGTTGAAATCAATGGCTCAAAATAAAGTCTGGGATCTCGTAAACTTGCCAGAAGGTTTTAAACTAATTGGTTGTAAATGGGTCTTTAAGACCAAACGCGACACTAAGGCAATGTTGAAAGATATAAAGTTAGACTTGTAGCTAAAGGTTATACTCAGAAAGATGGAATTGATTACAACGAGACTTTTTCACCCGTCTCAAAGAAGGACTCGTTGAGAATAATATTGGCATCAGTAGCTCATTTTTACTTAGAGCCACATCAAATGGATGTGAAAACCGCCTTTTTGAATGGAAATCTTGAAGAGAAAGTTTATATGAAACAACCTTGTTAGTGCAAATATTACGAGATTTAAACTAGACGGTCTCTTCAGTTTTAATAATGATAAACATGTAACTTGTAGTACAAAACGTAAAATGCACAAGTCACTCGTAACTACGCATCATCATCTCAAGACTTCTACATATGGACCTAGCTAATTGGATTGGGCCAAGCATACATATGGACTCAACAAATTGGATCGGGCCAAGCAAATGAACAAGTCCATTCGGAGCCCAACAGTGACCGGCCCAACAAGGCCCATCATGACCCAACAATGCTTCTAGAATCTTCTAGAACTTGGAGGGAAAGAGGAAGATTCAAAATTTGAATTTTGAATTTTGAATTTGGTGCATCCTATTATCCATCTATGCATGCTATTACCCATTGGTGGGTTCATCCTTTTGTCCAAGATCTCAAGCCTATAAATACCAAGCTCTTCACCATTTTTGGCTTGCAATTTTCAAGGCTTCAAAAATTAAAACACATAAGTCATCATGTAATAAGATTAGGTAATTATAAGTCTTGGATCTCAAGTGTAATAGGTAGATCCGGACGATGTGTAAGTCCTTGGAGTGTCATGTGTAGATTAGGATGGTGTGTATGTCCGTAGTTTGATCGTGTAGATCATTTGATCATGTGGATCGTGTGATCGTGTGTAGATCATGTGGATCTTGTAGCTTGTGTGATTTGTGAGGATCGGGTAGATCATGGGGAGATCAGGTAGATCGAGTGAAGATCATGTGGATCTTGTAGCTTGTGTGATTTGTGAGGATCGGGTAGATCGTGAGTAGATCGGGTAGATCGACTGAAGATCATGTGGATCTTGTAGCTTGTGTGATTTGTGAGGATCGGGTAGATCGTGGTAGATTGGTACTAGCTAAGATTAGTACTCGACATTTAGCTTAGTGTCGGAAAATAATGTAAGCGACGTTGTATGGTTTTCTCCGCCGAGAAGTGAGCTTGTTGATTAGTGAAGTAACTCTCGAGTTGGGTACTCGGGGAGTGTAGTAGGGCGAAGAGGAGCTTCGTGACCGAACCACTATAAATTGTCGTTTCCGTTTTGCGCTTTCTTTACTTATCTCTTTACGTTTATTTTCGCATTTACCGCTTTACATTTATATCTTGCGTAGTATTTTTACTTGTGTTGTTTGTTGCTTATATGGTATTGATCATGTTTGTGTCATGGCTTGATAGTGTTTGTGTTGTACTTTACTTCATACTATATCTAGTTGTTGTATGACCATTGTTGACACTTTTCATATTGTGTCACACTTTATCAGTTATTTGATACAAGAGTTTTTATGTTTTTAAATGGAAACGTATTCACCCCCCTCTACGGTTTCCACAATTGGTACCAGAGCCACGTCGCTCAAATTTTTAAAACAAATGGTTTTCAAAATTGAGTACGATCCATGTATCAAATTTCCCATGAAGTTGGATAAAATATAAAAAGTATTTACTTGCTTAATACTTACAAATTTTGTTGTTAAGTATACTTTGTCATACTAGCTTGAAGGTTTTCTTAAACAAATAAAAGAAAAGAATTTGTAAGTGTTCGGTTATGTCTTTAGAAAGAGTTGTAAAGTCTTGCGGTTTTGAAAGTGGCGTTTGGGAAAACTATTTGTCTTATAGTAAAAGTATTTTCATAAGTGTTTTTCTTAGTCCTAAACATGAAAATGTTACTTAGAATATCTTTTATAGGTTAGGTATTTAGTTTATTAAGTTTTACCTCTTTCTGTTACGTCAAATACTTGTTTTGGATGAGAAAATTGGTTTTGTTCAAAATCTGTAAAAACAGGCACGGCACCACTAAATAGGGGCGGTACCACTAAATTTAACGGTACCTTCGTCTGTTTTTCAGAACTGAGAAATTTTCAAAAATTCGTATAAAATCAACCGTAAGTCCGTAGGAGTCGTGCCACCTATCGTTTTAAACGTAATTAAGTCTACTTTCATTTAAAAATACTTTTAGGAAATTATTGTAAATTAAAATTTACAAGAGTCTTTGATTCGTAACAGATAGTCTTTTTCGGTCATGCCGATTGCGCAAATTTTTGGTCAAATTACAAAGAGAACATCACATGTTGATATATTTATATTTTCAAAGTGTTGAACTTGATCAAATTTTGAAATGGGGTGGAAAATAATTTATTTTCAAATAAAATCAAGCTTAGTATACACTATTATACTTAATATAAAAAATGACGATAAGTATTTTTATGTGTTATGCTAAATGGTTATTTGTTTTTCTTTGTGTCTTAGTATTGTTAGTTAATATTTTTAAGTACTTATAGTTATCTTTAGTTGAGCTAATTATAACTATAATCACAAGCGTTTTACATGCCTTATTGCAATGTGTTGATTATTAGTTTTCCGGTTTATACGTCAATAGGACTTAGACTAGACTTCTTGCAATAAGTTGAGTGATTGGTTTTGCATTGCATATAGTCATAGACCACTTTTCTTGCATATGTGTTTTCGACATCTTGCATGTTTTAGGATGCTTTAGTAACCTTCTTAGGAATGGAAACTAAGTTGGTTGATCATGTGCGTCGAAAGATATTGTCTTACACAATTATTTTTCCAAAGGTCTAAGTATAAAAAGTATATCACCTCCAAATACTTAACACTTTCATTAAATCCGTAACATGATCTCTAAAACATCACATCTTCATGTCTTGCTTGACTATGGGCTGTCTAAACAAGATAAAAGATCATATTGATGCATTAGTATTTAAGTAAAAGAAAATGTATTAAACTTTCATTGATCTAACACACATACAAAATGTTTTAAACATTTACTATTTTACATTTTGTTGTATAAAAATAGTTAAGATAATTATTTTTATACTAATGAGGTGTTGAAAAACTAAGAACTTAATAATATAAATAGTTTTTCACAAATAAAATAAATGACAATATCGAAGTAGTAACTTAATATGTCATTAACCTCACACATACTACTAGTATAAGAATAAATGGAACACATTCCCTAAATTTTTATTTTCTTTTTAAAAGGAGTGACCGTGAGGGTCAAGAAAGATTTCGAGTACATATCAATTCATTATTCAAATTATGATTGATGTCATCATCGAATCTAGTTGACAAGTTTTCGAGTGTGGGACATGAAATTGGAGTCATTATTTATCTAGCTTCAAGATAACATCAAAATGTAACAAAATATATTATCTTGAATCTATATACTCAATTACACTTGATTGTTATGAGAATAATGACGTCCACTCAAGACGAAAATAATATGTATCGGATCATAACTCACACTTGTGTTGAAGATGTCATATTGAGTCTTCTTGTCCAATGGTTGTGTTCCAAACATTAAACTAATATGTCTAAATGATGCATAAAATACACAACTAAGTAGGATTGACAACTTGGATGTTTCATCCGAAATATTCAAGTAATCTACTTTGCAATGCAATTAGTAAATGTGTCATTTCCGAAAAACCAAACACGAGCAAACAAACAACATATGTAAACTTTGCTCATGAATAACTCAACACTTAAAATCACATGTCAAGTAAAAGTGTCACACATAATATGTTACTCCCTCCGTCCCTAAATAAATGTCCAGTTTGACTTTTCAGAGTCAAACTGGTTCAACTTTGACTTTAAATATTTTTTTTGTATTATATAATACATGATAAAAAATTAAACCATTGAAAAATACACTTAACACCCAATCCATTCATATATTTTGCATCAAATATTATATAACACCCACAAAAGTAGTTAAGGTCAAAATTAAACCTGTTTGACTCTGAAAAGTCAAACTGGACATTTATTTAGGGACGGAGGTAGTATTAACTATTATGTAAGTCATCAATCTTTGAAAATATCACATGTATTTCTCTTATCAAAAGATTGACAAAGGATAACTTATATCCTACGCATCTTATTTTCTTTGTAACATGAACGGTTATGTTACAAGAGAATACATTGCATCTTGCTAACAAATATAGGATATTAGAGTTGAATAATAACCAAAAACAACATGTGTCATTGCATAAACAAGTAAAATTGGTCATACACTAAAATACTTGTTTCACTAAGTATTCGTAAGAGTAATAAGTTTCCTCTTAGAAAAGCATATTTGTTGAAATATACAATACATCTCATTTCAAATTTAATACTCACAAGATCTATTGAGGTAAATAACCTTTACTAGATTCTTCTCTCAAGATATGCTAAGGAGCATTCTTGAAACACTCTTGATGTAGTAGATTCTACATTGTATCACATTAGAGCATCTCTTGGTTCTAGGAAACCAAATCATGCTAAAATACAACTCAACAAACAAAGTTGTTATCCAAGAGATCATAAAATGCACCATCTCCACCAAATAACCTCTAAATCTCAAACACGAAATTAAAACATTTCGTTTGCCTTTGTTAGAAGTTGTGTAAGACATGTCATCTTCGTAACCGACTTTCGAAATACGGTTAGTTGAGTCATATTAGGCCATGTATTAGCGAAATAAGCAAATATCATCTTTGCTATACTTCGATAGGCAAATATAGGAATTTGAATTTTTCTAACATGAGAATGACTACTGGAGAACCTATCGCACTAGAAATTCAATTTGACCTAACGGTTGAATTGCTTCTAGGAGAGAAGTTGGGTTCGTGGTATAACCCGTAAAAATGGTCGTGTTTAGCCTGAATTGAGCACCACTAGTGATAGTCTCATACTCATTCTCTAACTTGAAAATTCTTCATTCCTACATTTGACTAAAGATAGTCTACATCGATGAACTTTATATCCCATTAGGATTTCATTTTGAAAAAGTAGGATTTAGGATTCTCCTTAGCAAACATAGATTACTTACATCCCACATATGTGTTTCTAATTGATAACATGTTCTTGTAGGATATGACTAGATGCCTTCATGTTTTGTTAATGTTCAGTAATTAATTGTTTAATTATTGAATGCATGTTTATTAGAAACGTCTTGTCTTTGATTAGCTATTTGGATATTATATCTCTTGATATACATATCTATGATACATGTTCTTAAATGCTAAATGATTATCATATTTTGAATGACATTTGCATTTATTCCTTACGTGCATTTTAGATGATTTGCCTATGCACCCACACTACGTTGTTTTAACACATTAGGAATTAGGCATGCTTATCACTATGAACCATTAGAAGTCATATAGTCATACACTAGTGTCAAAACCTGTAAGTTAAAGTAGTAGCGAAGTTGTCCTAATTCCCTGGTCATCACCTCGTCTTCTTCCAAGTAATACACCCTTTTTGTCATGGGAAGGTTAGATACAAACCCAGTAGAACTCGGAGTAGGTTTGACAACTTAAATATTTCATCCGAAATATTCAAGTAAGTTTGACTTGCGATCGCAATTGTTAAATGTCATATCCGAAACATCATATCCAAGCCTTTTAACAACAAATGTTAAAACGCTCATCCTAATGCTTAAAGCAAACATCAACCTTCGGGTAACAAAGGACTCACGAGTTACTACATAAGTGCTTAGTTGTTCCTTTTATCCTCGTCTGAATATACACTCCTTAAGACCAAGTATATTCATTTCCGTTAGTTCCTCTTTTCCTCATAGGTTTGTCATCATTTTGTGTCGTCAAGCTCACCTCATACATAATGAGGATCGAACTTATCCATTAGCTTTAGGGTAGAAAACAAACATATCATCCTATCTTGCCAAGAGTATGTTGATACTCTCTTTCTTCCAAATCGCGTCTTATGTCAGTAATCTCGTGTCAAATCCCTTTGGATTTATCCCTCAAAGAATTTATTGGGTATAGATTCTTTCATCATGTCTAAAAGTCTCACTAAATCACCGAGATTTACTCGTTAGATCCTCTCAAATCGTTGATTTATGTGTGTCTAAAACATCTCTAGATTAAAGTCAAATCCTCTCAAACTTTAATGACAACTCCGAAATATTTAAAGTATATTTAATGTGCGAAATGCAATTAAATGTCATTTCTCGTTCCCAATCAATGTTCATCGAATCCCGTTAGACTCATTCATAAAAGAATTTATTTGGTATAAATTCCTTTAATCTAAGGTCTAGAAAAATCACAACATATGTGAAATTTCTTTGTCGAAAATCAAATTCTGGGTCAAAACTGACCTCAGCAGGTCACGGTACCCTTAAATAGGGGTCGGTACTGCAAAATTTAATGGTACCGTCGGACCATTAGCTGCTGAGACAGTTTATTCTGTTTTCAGTTCTCATAGTCTAAACCCACTCGTTGTAGTCTTGAACCAGAATCGTCTCCTATGTGAAAAGATTCTGCCTATCATCTGATTCCTTAGCTTTTTACCTTTTCACTTCCGCATGGTACTAAACACACCATATCTTTGGTCACCTTTGTATCCATCATCTTCTAACTTATCTACAATCCTCAACCTTTGTTCTACACTACTAATGCTTCTGCATCCCACTCATCTTCCACACACTTCAAGCGAATAACCGCTAGGATAAGTTTAGATAACCCTTCTTCATCAACGTAGTTCCTTCTATCAAAGATAACCCTACTAGAACCTTATCACTAACTCCACAACCTTGAAGATTCTATCTTCATAACACTTAGCACATTTCCACGTAATCACATGCCTCATCATATGAATATTCTATGAATACTCACAATGATTGAGAAGAGCTACGTGACTTCAAAGGCGAAGTTTATTGTATGTTATCCACCATTTGTCATAACGTTACTAAGCTCATCGCTTCCATCAACGTTTGTCTTCCTCTTTATTTTTTATTTTTTTAACATATCTTGTCCAGATAGTCATCAATTAAGGGGGAGCAGAAACACACTCATACACATCTAGTCTCACCAAACACTCTCAAGAACACACAAATGTGGTTCTTATTCCCTAGAATCCCTTACTAAAACACTCACCGCTTAAGTACTCGTCACTTGTCAAAATCCCAGTTGTAACAATTCGCATTTTCAGGTTACTATCCAATCCTGAATTTTTACTATTCATTTTTACTATTTACTTTCACTATTCATTTCCGAAAATTTTATTCACATTCTTGTATGTTAAACTATTTTAATAATAATAGAGAGTTTGACACTCGTCGGATCATTTCTGCAAAAATCACGAAACCGTGTCTTAGAATTTCTTTAAGGTTTAAACAACATTTAGGCATCCCGATATGTCCACACAACATTACAATCAAGAGAAATATATGTTTTTCACCTTCCGTGACATTCTCAAGAATTTTGGAATTTTACTTTTTCTGAATCTGTGTTTTACGTAATTTACGCATTTTCAGCTTACGATTTCCAACGTTAACAGCGTTTTCGCAACCCATTAAACTTATCACTCATTTTTATAAGATAATAGTGAGTATATTGATAAGTTTAATCATTTCCACATGTGTCATATTTTTACGATACCCGGTTTTACGTTTCGTGACTTAACGGCTTACCGTTAGCGATTAACGGGACCAAAACTCACTCCGTAACTTAGATAATACCATGACTACTCATCCAGTCACCCTATCTCAGCCTTGGCCGACTATAGGGGGGGGGGATTCATCACTAAGGTGTACTAATCTCATGCCTTGATATCCTAGTATTAGAACAAGTGTACTTTAGGTTGCAAACTTGATAACTACTAGCTAAAATATCCTAAGTCTTGCACCTCCTCTCTACACCTTCTTAACACCTTCCTAACCTCCTTAAGGCACTATAAATACCCTTCCTCATCCTCTCCTAGTCGTTCACAACACAAACAAACACATACACTCTTCATTTGATTTCCAACTTCAAGTATTTCAACTAGTTTCAAGCTCCAAGTGAACTCCATCTCAAACACTTGCAAGTTTATGTGATTTTCTTGAATTGAAATATATTCAAGTCACTAAAACATCTCAACACCAAGTCCTTCAAGAATACAAGAGTGTAATAGGATTGCCAAAGTGAAGAGAAGTTTGCTCAATCAAAGTCCTATCCTTGTTCTTAGTTTCCTTTCTTTAGAAAGCCAAAAGTTGTAAGAAACCCTAACAGACCCTCTTGCTCAATAACATTTAGCATGCTTTTCATACATCCTTTATGCTATATATGTTCTTTATGTTTTGTTCATGATGTACAATAACCCTTAAAACAAGTTAAGAGAACTATATGTTAACTTTATGCAAGTAAACATGAAAACTAGTGGCTTATATTGAGAACCACGACCAAAATAGTGTAACCATGATATTGGAAACTTACATACTGTTAAAGAGGACTTAAAAAGGAAATCATAGCAATTTGAATCATCAAAAACGAGTACACGAGTCAAAAGTTATGGCCAAAAGAAGTTAGCAAACCTAAAGACCCGAAACTGCCTAATAGCATTCTGTTTGAAATCCGTATTTTTTCGAGGCCCTTCTGGTCTGTTTCATCAAAAAGTTAAAACATGAAAGTTGTCCGGAATGACGTTTTCATTCAAGAACAAAGAAGCTCGAACCCTGAAAACGCATAACGTGTGATATTTTTCTTCAAATTCTTAACAGCCCATTTTTAATACCCAAATGACCATGTATTGGTTATGGCTAAGTAAAACCAAGAGGTCTAATGACCTTAAAGCCGAGACCACAGCCATGGCTAAGGCCAAGGATGAGTCTCAAGACATGGTAGGCAAGACCAAAGCCACGGCAATACCACGGCTAAGACCTTAAAGCTTTCTAAACCGAAATCATTAACTAAAGTGTTAGTTGTAACATAATCAACAAATTTGGATCTACTCCATCAAATGACCATAATACTTTGCAAGTAATATCACATCCGTACTAGACTTAAGAAACTTATAAAGATAACAATCTTCATTCAAAATAAACTTTCCTAAAGTTTATTCAACTTTTCGGACATGTAACTTTCAAAGATATATTTTCTATCAAATACTACAACACTAGGGAACTTCATGTGACGGGTTTTATTTGGGTAAACGGATCGACGAGTTGCTGGATTTACGATTTAAAGTGTCCTAGCTCCTCGAACGTTTACTACATGACCTCTGAATTATGACGGCCCGAACGGTAGTACAAGATATAAACTAAACATGTTTCATAAACCGTTTTTATATAACGACATACACAACCTATCAAATTACTACATCATGAACAATATAGGGACATATATAGGCACGTTTATGTTTCCTTAAACATTATTCCAAACCTAAGTTGCAACAATTATTCTAGGTTGCTCGTAGAAGTTCTCACGGCCTATCCATCATTCTAATTATACATCATCCAACTCACGGTGAGTTCATAGCCCCACTTTCCATTACTTAATTGTTTTACAAACCCTTGGGGGGAATACATGCTATTTTAACCGAACACAATGCTTTGAAATTATGTACTGTCCGATTGTTTTATTGTCACTAAGTACCATCCTTGCCAATCCAAGACCCCTTATCATGAACCATTTAATCACTATTAGTAGTGAGCGCGAATATTGTGGATGTTCATGTGTACAGATCAATGATTGGTTCATTGATGTATCTTACAGCATCAAGACCAGATATTATGTTCTCTGTTTGTGCATGTGCAAGATTTCAAGTTACTCCTAAAGAATCACATCTAAATGCAGTCAAGAGAATTTTTAGATACTTAAAGCATCAACCAAAATTGGGGCTTTGGTATCCTAAGAATTCACCTTTTGAGTTAGAGGCTTACTCTGACAGTGATTATGCTGGGTGTTGCTTGGATAGAAAATCCACAACAGGAGGATGTCAATATCTTGGAAATAGGCTGGTGTCATGGCAATGCAAGAAACAAACTGTGGTGGCAAACTCTTCAACAGAAGCTGAGTATGTAGCTGCTTCTAATTGCTGTGGTCAAGTGCTTTGGATGCAAAATCAATTGCTGGACTATGGGTACAATTTTTTGAACACCAAAATACATATAGACAATAACAGTACTTTGTGCATAGTTAAAAATCCTGTTTTTCACTCTAAAACAAAACATATTGAGAAAAGACATCATTTTATTAGAGATTGCTATGAAAAGAAGTTGATTCAAATTGTTAAAGTTCATACTGATAAAAATGTTGCAGATCTACTCACTAAACATTTTCATGTGGGTAGGTTTCAGTATTTAATTGCAAGTGTTGGTATGATCAATCTTTGAAAAACTTATCTCTATGTGTTCTTGTTAAGTTTTGTAAAAAGGATTTGTACTGTTATTGTTCTTAATAAGTTTGTTGTATATTGCCTTATGTGAATCTGCTGCTAATGTCTACTCTGCTGCTGGTAACTCTGCTGCTAAGTTAGATCTTGCAATTTTGGAATTGTTTGTTTTGTGTTGTTGGACTAATCTTTTGCAGGTTAAGGGTAACATGGATGTATTTGCTGTATATACAAGAAAGTAATTAAACATAAAAGTCAAGTTTATTCCATGGATAAAAGATGCAGATTACAAAGGAAAGTTCATACAAAACACAAAAGGATCTACATCACATGATTTCTACTAAGAAGACTACTCCATGGGTCCTTTTCCTTTGTCCTTGGGATCTGGCATTTTCTTGTGCACTCCACTGGATTGCATCTTCTCATCCCACAACCTTGGACAAGCAAGCCCCAACACAACCTTGAGGGGAGGCTTTCTTGTTGATTTGGAGGACTCAGAAACAGGAACAACAGGCAAAGGAGGCATCTTTGACAAAGCTGATTGCAGGGCTTGAGTAAGAGCATTAGGAAGCTTCTCTGCAAGACTAGCAGTGTCTTCTTCATGAGGAACCCTAGATGGTTGATAAAGTCGCGGGAGCAAAGTGCAAGCTCAAACCACGAGTTCGTTGTCCCAACGAGGGTTGAATATGGATCTCGTCACTCAAGACCGTGAGATATGTGTGATGAATAAGGTTTAAAAAAGAAAAATTTTTGGTGGTTTAATACCTAACCACGACAAAATTAAAATGTAAAGGAAAAGCGGGTTAAAAATACATTGGAAATAAAGTAAAACAAAGAAAGTTGCATAATTAAAAAAATGATCTAAAAGAAAGCGGTTAAAAAATGAAAGATAAGTAAATAAAACGGTAATATGAATTAAAAGACAATGTGTTTGCAATAGCCGACGCGAATAAGTCGTTAAGCTGAAGTAAAAGTTTGTGACGGGTTTATTTTCCCTTTCCTCGAGATTAGTTGTTAATTAATCTTTGAAAGATATTAACTCAAGACGAGTGAAAAATCGTTCAAAGGTTTCGTCTTCAATAATTAACTCACGCCGTCTAAGCAATCTTTCGATTACTTATCACAACGTTTGACACTTTTCACTAAACTCACAACTCGAGTGACTAAGCGAACACGATTTAAAACTACTCATCGCACTCATATTAAAAATTTAAAGCGATAAAGAAATTAAATGACTTGTAAAACATTAAACGTAATTAAAGTTTAAAACTAAAATTGAAAAGACTCAAGACTATAAAAAGAAAACGACTCTAAAAAGATTTAAGAAAATTTCGGCAGCATAACGTTTAGATTTAAGAAAATAAAAGCCTCACTCGAAGAACGATGAGGTGAAATAAAAGCCTAGCTCGGCTCGAAAAAGAAATAAGAAAAGAAGAAAAGACAAGACACGACTCAAAATAAACTAAGACTATAAATCATACTCGCTATCTAAAACAAAAAAAAACAAACTCGCTACTGAATTGGACCAAACTCGCTAGGGCTAAGTTGGGGACCAAACTCGCTAGAGTTGTGTCCCAAACTCGCTATCTAGTTGAACCAAACTCGCTACCACTAGAAGTCCAAACTCGCTAGGCACAAGTTTCAATCCAAACTCGCTAGGGCTTGCTAACCAAACTCGCTAGACCTACACAAACTCGCTACCAAAATAAAACCATACTCGCTACCTCTATGGACTCATACTCGCTAGCTATTTTTGAAAACCCATACTCGCTACTAAGACAAACTCGCTACCTAAGAAAAAGAACTAAACTCGCTAGGAACCAAAAATGATACTCGCTATATATAAAATAACTTGAAACTCGCTATAAAACCCTAACTACTAAACATTCTGGAATTTTTAAAAACTTATAACGTGACATAAATTTTATAAAAATAAATAAATAAGACTTGTAAAAACTTGGTAAATAAAATGTAAAGACACTAACAATAAGCTCAAAAATAAGCAAACAAGCCACGGCCTCTTTTGGAAGCCTAGCTTATTTGTATATCTTATCGCTTGAAACTAAAAACATGCAAAGTTGACAAAGAAAATAAATAAAAGCTTGTAGAAAAGATTAAAAGAAAGCTTGTGAAGATTAAAGGAAAGATTTAAGACATCAAAATAAACTTGCATTCAAAATAAAATCTACACTAATACATGAAATAAAACTACACTACTCTACCTTACCCCTACTCCTAATGCTAACCTATTTCTAACCCACCTTCTAAATGAGGTGGTGATGTTAATTTATAGGCCAAGGCTTAGCAAGTTTAGACAATATTGCATCTTAAGCCCTTGAACCTTTACATTTCATGATATGAACACTTAAAACTTTGTTACAACTATTAAACGTCTTCTAAAAAGTAAGCTTAAGTCCTTGTAATCTTGAGGAAATATGATGACGAGTCTTCAAAAAGTCTTTAATGACATAAAAGTGACCACTTGCTCGAGTTTGGGAAGCTTATGCATAATAATCATCTTTAATCTTCGATTAAGTATCTCTTTCATATTCACGAGCCTTTAAGTAATGAAAACATCGTCACGGGCTTTACTTGAGTAAATTTCATCTTTGACTCGGCTTTTAGACACTTTTCCACATCTCGTGCTCGTTTTAGGCTTTTTGGTTGACTTTTGTGCTATTTATGCAATATCCGTCCCTGCACGATCACAAACACAAAAACAAGATATCTTTGGCGTTTCACGTTAGTTTTTGGTCTTTTCTACACTTAAACTAAGGTCAAAAGTATGTGTAAAATAGCACACATCAAAATCCCCCAGACTAAGGTATTGCGTGTCCTCACGCAATGTAATCACGTCACGCCTTAAAGATAAATAATTTCACACCTCTCTTTACTAACTTTGAAAAGTAGCAAAACGTTCAAAAGAGATACGAAATCATTTATTCCCTAAAACGCCCCGGTTTTCCATTTTATTCCATATGTTACTCATATTATACTACTTTAGCTTATGACGGTGTGCTTGACTTTCATTATCTTTCAATAACGATTAAGGGTCATAGAGTAAGAACACGATTCATAGAAAAGTGACCGATTGGATAAAATTCATCGTCCCTGATTTTTCACAAGCCCCCAAACTAAGCGTAAAAACGGATCATTGTTTAATTACAAGTTAGATGCCAACGCTACTCATGGAAGTTACTCGTGTACCGCTTGCTCCCATTTTCCTATTTTTGTATCTCATTATTTTATTTTTGTGAGAGAAATGAATTTCTTCATAAGCATCTCGTTTCATAGTTTTTAGTCCGATAAAGATACCAAATTCATACGCTAAGTAGTTATCGATCTTCTCTTAAGAAGGTTTGCAAGAGAAATGTGGTCCACATCAAGGATATTGGATACATACAAAGACTTTGGAATACATCAAAAATAGACATAAGTTGGCGAGTACATTTCACGTGCACCTCATGCGTCCGATCTAGGATCGTAACATGCACCTCACGCGCGACCAACTTTAGTCTTAACACTAGAACTCATGATCCATAAATCTTCAACATACATCCTTATTCTTTCTTTTCTTTTTCTTTTTCTTTTCTTGATACTTTTTTTTTTCTTTCTTTTTCTTGCCTTAGTAACTTCTCAACTCCGAACCTTCACGGTTTCAGTCCAAGACCTACCGCCAACTGCTAGGGTTGGAATCTAGGATCCAAGGTCCGATCTCAATCCGAAGTCTTAAAGCACCTTAGCTCATACATAACAACGGGCTTTTGGGTAGCTCCGAAACCACATGCGTACTACGCTTATTCAACGATATACAATACAACTCAACTGACGTGTATCCATGATGTGTACCCAATTTCCCAAGCAAAGATTCTCTTAAGAAGATAAAGAACTACTCATCGGCTAAACCTAACATCTTTAATTATTTTGCACATATATGGGGTGAAGCAATTTTGTGGGAACAAAAAGACATGAGTACCTTCGATGAGCTTTAAAGAGATCCAACTACTCTATGCTTAGCATCTAACTTCTAAAGAAACTCTATCATTTCACGTTCTCCGCAAATTTAAAATCTCAAATAATGAGATCCGCGAATGCTTAGCCGATAATCAAGCCACGCATATATAAAGTCAAGTACGGGAGCCGACAAAAGAGTAGCTCCTTGTGTACAAAACTAGCAAAAGCTTTTGCGATCATCATTGGTTAAGGGAACAAGCTAGGGCTCAACACGCCCGGATCAAGTCAAAATTATTATTCTCACTCTTACCTAGTAGGAAAGTCAACCGCGGTGTCAAAACTTTTATTCTATTTTTGCATAATTTATAATTTTTTCTCATTTTTTTCTTTGGAATTTTTCAAAATTTTTCAATATTTTTTAGATTTTTGTGGAAAAACGGGGTTGCGTAAGTAAACGACAAAGGTGAAAGTGCTAGGTCAATCAAATCGAAGATTCACCCCCCCAGACTAAAGATAAACATTGTCCTCAATGTTTTAAAGGTAAGGGTAATCCTAACAATAAATCTAAGGCCATTTATTAAGTATGCCAAAGACACCATTAGTCGATAAGATTTGGATATAGGATTTCCAAGCAGCATCAATACATGGGACTCGAGTGGAGATGAGACAATCCACGAGCACGAGAGTCATCATGAATTGGAGAAATCCTGCACAAACATAAACAACCAAGCAGACACAAGATTGGAAGAGGTCGCCCTCCTCGCGTTACTTATTAGATAATAAAAATAAAAATAAAAAGGATAAGCATGGGGTGCCTCCCACGAAGCGCTTGTTTAGTAACGAGTCGTATAGCTTAGACTCGCCCCGAATTTACTTGTCCTTGGGGGAGCAAATGAAACAGCCGGCTAGAAAAGCGACGATGCCGGGATCAAAAACTACATCCTCACTCCCGGAGGAATGACGGATGGGAGAAACAGCAACATATGTGAAGAATGGAAGAAAGATTTTTATCACAATTAAGATCAATTCTTCATTTTCAAAAATCTTGGGTGGGAGGGCTGGAAAAATTTTGTTAAAAAGTAAGCCTCCCCCCAGACTAACGTCATTCTCAAGATCGAATTGAAACGATTCATATTCGGGAGGAGAGGAAAAAGCAAGAGAAGTGGTGCTGCCACGACCCGTCTCCTCCGAATCAAAGGAAAAAGCTTCATAGACTGGAATAGAAAGATCGGGATGAGAAGTGGGATTGCCACTTAATGCCTCGATCCTCGCAATGAGAAGATATACTTTCAAAAGTTTGTCACGTAGAGCTTCATCTTGGATTTCATTGTCGCCATCTTCATCATTCTCCTCTTCTAAGCTGACGAGCTCAGAAGGTAGGTCGTCGACATAATCGATGTCTTCAAAAGGTAAAGAATCATATTCATAGTCGGACTCGGAGAACACTTCAACACGATCACAAGATTTGTCAAACGAATCCTTGAGCTCGGGCTCCAAAGGATCTGACGGCTTAGAGATATAAAAAACA